>JANHGB010028566.1:0-18501 GCA_026283785.1 Coracopsis vasa | reverse complement strand
AAAGTCAAGGGGTGTGGAAAGTGCCAGAGAGCGGAAACACCCCGCAGGAGAAACCCCACCTCAAACCTGTATTCACAAACCAGTGCCCAGAGACTAGAGGGTATGTTATGCATTACAGAGGCAGCAAGAGAAGGCTCGCAGGTACGTGTGACAGTGACAGTATATGGAAAAGAGGGGGGACAAGGATGGAGTGTCATGGTTAAGTGTGGAGAAAAGGCACCCTGGGGTGCCAGCACAGGATAAATAACTATGCCAAAGAGGCAGCAGCAAGTCTAAGGGGGGAAGTTGTCCCAGAGGACCTGGCAAGTGTGGGGATAGAGCTTCCCAAGAAAACGTGCAGGGTAGGAGACTACCAGGGGTATGAGGTAGAAGCAGCAAACTCACCCGTGCTACCTCAAAAAGAGCTCCAGCTAGGTCTCTTATGCAGGTTTATGCAAGGGAACAGCCCTGGGTCACATAACACTGAACCCCTTCATTTTGTCTTTACAGTGTGCTGGAAGCCAAGAGGAAAGAGCAGCAGCTCTGAGTCAGAACAGCAGGTCTGGCCCCGCTGGTGGTGAGGGAAAGGAGCAAGTGCCTGAGCACCCAGGGGAGAGGAAACTGCTCTGCGCCGCAGTGGCAGCTGCTGATGAACAGCCTCCTGTCTCTCCTGAGCACTTCTTGACCTCCTTCATCACTCAAGCAAGAGTAAAACTATCTGCCAGATGGAGCAGGTGCTGTAAAACAGGGAAGCAGTGCTATCCTACAGAGAAAAAACACTCTGGGATCAAGAAAGTAGCAAACTTAAGTTTCCAGACTTAACTTCTGTATCCGGCTCATTAGCTTTCCTTGTTCAACTTTATTGCCGGATGCTGCCAGCAGCAAATAGTGTCAGGTTTTAAAGTGGGCATTTTGTGGCCCTTGAAAACACTTGTTTGAGCCTCCATTTAAGAGCGTGGTCAGTACTCCACTGGCCACTCATCATAGAAAAGGCATCTTTCACATCCATCCACAAGAGGATACCTCACATGCAGACATTACCAGGAAATGAGACAGAAGAAAGGCATTAACACCAATATCTTTCATTTGTTAGGGAAAGCCTCTCCTTATACTCAAGTGTCTTGGCAATTGTTTGTCATCCCTCCTCCTCCAGCATTGAGCGTGCCATACAGCAGCCTGTTTTTCCAATTCTTCTCTGCCTCATCCACACCCTGCACAGTCACAACCATCACCTGCTTGGCCACTCACTGAGTCTTCAGAGAAGAGGAGCAGGATACTGAGCAGCTTCTCTGCAGCTGCCACAGATGGGGTCTCAGACAAAAAACTAA
Organism: Coracopsis vasa; assembly: GCA_026283785.1. Classification (NCBI taxonomy): domain Eukaryota; kingdom Metazoa; phylum Chordata; class Aves; order Psittaciformes; family Psittacidae; genus Coracopsis; species Coracopsis vasa. Next base: position 17,194 of record JANHGB010028566.1, on the reverse strand, counting down.
GGGTCCTCTGCCCTCCACTCCTTAGATTTCAGTGGCCACCACCAGCCCAGTGCAGCCAAACTTCTGTCAGTGGTGGTTTCTCATGGATAGCAGAAGGGCAGCAGAGTGCTGTGTTTCTACCCAAGTGAAGAGTTTCAGGAGAAGCACAGCTCTGGCTTACTCCACTTTCAAAATAAGGTTCAGGCACAAGTGTCTCCCAGCTTCTCTCTCCAAGACAATGGTCTCAACCTGACAGCTCCTAATAAACCAGACTTTAAGAAGCAGCCCCTGGAGAGCCCCTGGAAGCTAATTAATGCTCTAATGAAGAGCCTGACTGCCTTGTTTGCTTGTCGGCTCACAGGTCAATCTACCATAGACCAGCTTGCAAAAAATCAGTGAGGAGCCCAGCACCCTCGTGTATGCCTGGTTATCATCCCCCACCACCCCTTCCCATCCCTCCTCCACATTCATTACTGTCAAAAACCCATCAGCAAGATGGCAGATTTATAGAGACAATTGTAGCTTCTCTCTGTGCACCTGCTTAAGGATTAGTCCTGAAGGAACTGGCTGAGGGACGACGCAAGAATGGAGGAGTAGGAAGAGCACAGAATAATGGGGAGGTGGGTGCCCCGCAGGTTGAGTTGAAGAGGTCTGTGCTAGAGTACAAAAGGGCTGAGGGGGTTGCCACAACCGCCTGCTTGTGTGAAAGCCCTGCTTTTCTTTATCCTCCTATTGCCAGAGACTCCCTAGCAGACCCCAGGCGCTCTCAAAGCTCTGCCAAATCACCCCCTCACTTGTGCTGCAGGGGAAAGGTAGCACGGTAAAATGTGTACAAGAGCAATAGCACTTCAATATACCAGCACAAATCTGCTCCTTGCCAGAAGAATCCTACCCAGACATCCTAGCCTGCCCAGACTGCAGCACAGTCCCCATCATGTCTTCTGCCCTTGCCTGAGTCCTGCAGACCACACAGATGCACATCACCCCCAGACAGCACCTCCTGTCTCAGTCACTCCATCCCTGAAAGGAAGCACAATCTAAGGAAGAGCCAGAACAGAGCCTGCCACAGGTGATCTAGCTTGTCTGGTCCACAACCCTGCCTGACAGACCCTACATCAGCCTGGATTTCTGCCCCAGCCTACAGAAGTTACAACCCAGCACTCACCCTACAACAGTGAGGTCCCTCTCCCTGCAAGGCACACATGAGCTATCTGGGACTGGGTGCCTCTACCTGTGCACAAACCTCCCTTTGCTTTGCAACCCAAGCTGTGCAGGCTTACATGACATTAAGGAGCAAACCATGAAAGGGAGCTTCTGATCCTTCTACTGCTGCTGGTGAGCTTTCACTCAACAGCAAGTGATGAACAACATGCCCTCATGATACTCAAATTCTCTATAAGCTCTCATACATAGAGCCAGCACCTTTTATAGGTCCTCACACTGTTAGTCCTAACAGCTTCATGCCAGGAATGTCACACTCAAAGGCCAAATCTGGCTCCAGATGCCATGCAGGACACTAGTGCCATCCCATCTACAGAGCTGGTATTCAGAACTGGGTTAATGCTGCTGTTGCCTACCTTATTCACTCCTTCCTTCAGGAGCTATGTTTTTCATTTTTCAAATACTGCTCATTTCTTACTGGAAATAGGACAGGACTGGAGTGTTTCAAGCTTCTGATGTTTCCTCAACATTATCTGTTGGCCATGAGAAAGTTGTAGGTGCAGACACATTAATACATGCAATTAAAGACCAGTGCTGCCACCTCTGCAGTTACCACTCAGCAAGGATGAGATCTACAAATACTACCCACTGCAAGAGTGCCGAAGAGACAGGGCCTGAGCACTGAAACAGCAAACCAATACACCAGGAGAAGCTTCACCACCCTGTCCTTTGAGGATATGGGATTTCACAGAGCAAAGAGATTAATGAAGCAATCAGGCAGACACTATTTTACCTTTCTCACCTGAACACACTTTACAGGCTGACATATATCAATTGCCACATCTGCACCTGGAACCTGTCAAATAGAAAGGTCACTCTGACAAAGAGAGAGCAGGGGTTGAAAATGAAACTAAAATCCCAACATTAACTTACAACCTGGAAACATACACTAGCTCAATTTACCAAAACACCTCCATACAAACCTTCTTTACAGTGTGCATTAGTGGACTGGTAGCAGAGACAGCTCAACCCAAACTCACTGGCATATGGAACAAGGCAGGAATTCATAGGTAGTGGCAAGGGAAAGAAGAAAGCCAGGACTAAGACACCTGATCACAAAGTGAAGTTATCTCAGATTAAGGAGACTACAGAAACACCGAATTAGACTGGCAGCACTCTCAAGTATTCAACAGTTCAGGGGTTTTGAATGACCCTTTTTGCAGAAGCCCTGGATATTAATCTAAAAGCCAGCACCTGCTTCATCAGCACAGGTCTCACTGCGGGGGCTCTAGGACATTAATTCAGAGGTGTCCAAGGTGCCTTCCACATTATTCTGGATCCTCTCTGGAGGTTATTCTGCCAAAGATCCAGCAAAGAAATGACACGACCCTCTGCAGCCTGCAAAGGCAGACAGAACCACAGCAGTTGCTGGTACGAATGCTGGCATTGCATTCATGGAGAACATCAACCTGAGCTCTCAGAGGCTGCCTGAGTCATGGAAACAGAACAGTGGGAGTGCAACCATGCTGCTGGAGACATTCTTAGGTGTCCTTAACTTATCTTCCATCCCTCCTTGCGAACCATAAAACCACAAACATTATGCAAGGCTCATTGGACTGACAGCTAAGATTTGTGTAGCAGTAGTTTGTTGAACAGCAGGGAGATAGGGAAAGGTAAAAACCATGGAGACCTAGATAATTTGTTCAGTTAAAGCATCACTTGATTGTTACTACTCTGGTAGACAAACTGGCTGCAAGACCACGGTTTATATGTCCTTTAAATGTTCCCCTCACCACCATGAGCTGTGACACAGAGGCTCTCTTCTGGAAGCTGTTAACAAGGATTTCTCCTTCTCTCTCTCAGACACATATGCATGCACAGAGATGTGCAATGAAAAAGCGGATTACTCCAGGGACCATAGCCAGTCAGTGCTATTTCCTAGGGGAGTAAGCTGAAATAATGAACATCACCAGCCTGACCTCGCGAGCAATAAAACTTGTATTACAAGGCAGGATAATCAAGATAAATGGAGGACATTAACCTGGAGATGAGAGCAAGGAAGGAGAGAGGGGAAAAAAGATGATGGAGAGCTCATGAGGTGCCTGGAGCTCACAGCATCTCCTGACTTTTTGAAAGACATGCTCAGGATTGGGGAAGGTGGAGAGTATGAAAAGGGCCCCTGAGGGGGAAAACACAAAGCTCAAGCCAGAATACAGACCCTAGGAAGGAGTCCCCCTGCACAGGAACACAAAAGGAGGACTACCATGATTCAAGGACCTGAGCCAAGTCTTGAAGGTTTTAAAAGTCTCACTCCAAATATCAACTCCAGCTGTAAGGTCAAGACAGCAGTAAACTGTTCATCTTAGTGACGGCCCAGAGCTCCCCTGACCACGTATCTTTGCACCTTTCATGGACATTAGAAGGCACGACCATAATATTAGTGACTATGCCTACAGAAGGCACCTAACTCTCTCCACTGGCTGTATAGAGACTATAAAAACCTAGCAGGTTACCTGACTCTCCCTGCCAAGCTGGGTGTCTCTTACCTAGCTATTGTAAACTCTGTGTGGGCATCCATAGCCTTGGTGACTTCCAGCTGGGAAGAGCTCAGTTTCTGGTGGAGATGAAAGTCAGGTTCTTTGATCACTAGCTGCTTTTGAAGATGCCTCCAGCAAAGTGAGAGACGCAGCAAGTTCCTAGACAAGAGCTGCAGCACCTCACCTATGGTGCATGCACACATGCAGGTTTTGGTGGGAGCATGCCTCTCTTCTTTCAGCCTGTTTGCCCCATCCCTTGCCCTCTTCCCCACGTAAGTCAGCTCTGATGAATGGAGGTGGCAACCTGAAAGCCACCTCCATTTCACAAGAACAGCCCAGGGACTGAACTGAGCTTCAGTCATAGAATCACAGAATCATAGAATGGTTTGGGTTGGAAAGGACCTTAAGATCATCTAGTTCCAACCACCCTGGCCATGGGCTTGGACGCCTCACACCAGACCATGTCGCCCAAGGCTCTGTCCAACCTGGGCATGAACACTGCTTCCCAGAAGGCAACCCCATAGTACACAAGGAGCAAAGACTGGACCCAGCTCCACAGAGGTGGACAAGGGAGCTCCAACATATCCACAGATGAAGAGCTGAGCAGTTTTACCCGAGCCATATACCAGTGTGAGATGTCAATCACAGTCACGAGAGCAGTCCTCACTCCAGGAAGACTACCAGCACATACCCCCAGCCCCTCTCATGCGTTTCTGCCACTCACCTGGCCGCAGGACCCTGATTTCCAGCAGGTTGGAGGTTCTGTCCGCCAGCCGCGTCCAGCTGCTGTTGTAGTTCTTCCTCCAGAGCTCAGCCACACACTGGTACTTGCCGGCTTCTGTGTCGCTTGCCCTGCTGATGCTCAAGCGCACGTTGTTGCTGGACTCGGCCTTCTCGATGGCAGTGCGGGTCCGGAAACCAATGTACCCATCACCCCACTGGACCCCGCCGTCACGTGTGAAGGTGACCAGGTCATGAAACTCGGTGCTGCCCGCAGGCTGGAAACGCCACGTCACTGACACTGGTACCCACGACGGGTAGTGGGGCTTGATGATGCACTGGAGGTCAAAAGACTCGTTGTAGGTCACACCAGGTGTGCGGGAGATGGCTGTGACAGCAAAGCCGGCCTCTGCAGGAAGAGAGAAAAGGGCTTTGAGACACCTGCCTAGCTAGGCCCTGCTGTTAGCATGCAAAAGCTACAGCGTGGTCATCCAGTTGTGGGCCTGGAATAATCAAGTCACTTGTGCTGTGTTGGCTTCTTATTTGCAATTGCAAAGTGGGCACAAAAAGCAGTGGCAAAAACACACTTAAGTGCCTGCTGCGTAGTGATGATTGCCTGCGTGAGCGCTGGCTACAGCGGAAGCAGGATCATGCCTGATTACCACCCAGAGGAGTAGATACCCTGAGATCAAGACGTAAGCACCAGCCTCTGCAGGCTGTCAGAGCCTCATACAGAAACACAGCAGCGCAGCGGCACCAGGCAGAGCAGCTACCCAGCACCAGTCTGACTGCTGGCAGACCCCCCGATTCACATCCACCTTTCAGGCAGAAGATCCCCACCTTGTCCCCCCCCACTCCCAGGTCTGTACTTGGCTGGTGCAGGTGATGATGAGGAAAGCAAGGAGCAGCCTTCTTTCATGATCTGGCGTGGTGGCAGTGGTTACAAAACCCCAGGACGAAGGCAACTAAAAGAGAAGCTGGTTGCTCCTGTTCTTCATACAGCATAGCTTTTGTTCTCTTCCAGATCACAGCTCCAGGATGGCTTTATGCAGTTATCCACACGTCTACCACTCTGCAAGCTGATCAATACATTTTGACTTGTCTACTCTCAGCAGTTTGTTTGTTTAGGGGAGTTTAAAACCAGCAGTCTGTTAGTAACTTGAAGATAACATATTCCCAGTTGAGTGGTTTACATTTTGGGTCAGAATGCTTCCATTGCTTATTTGTTCTGAGCTGCAGAGAGCAGTATTTTCTTCTCTTCCCATAACTTCAGTGTGGTCAGCAGATTTAGAAGGGATCTTGTTTTCTATCAGCAGTATCTCCAAGAAGCACTTCCATCCTGGAAGGCTCTGTGGGGCGTCCCACACTGGCTGGCAGCTCTTCTTCCTTCCCCTGACCGTCCCAGCCACTGCTACTGGGGGAGACCCCAGTCAGTGTGCAGCAGAAACAGGGATATGTGGATCAGCATGGAGCTTCAGCCTGCCACTGGCTTGACATTGCAGCTTGAGAGGTGAGCTAGGAGCTCACTGCAACCCACAGAGCTGCTGCCACAGGCTGCACCGGCCACAGCATGAACATCACCATATCTGCACGCTTCTGGCAAGTGCCTCTGCAGCCCTATGGCACCACCGTGACAGAGCTCCAGGATGTGTGACTACTGAGAAAACAGGTCAGTCTTTGAGATTAAAGCCTCTTGCAACATGTTCAGTGATTACCTAGGGGAGGAGAGCAAGACCCCAGGCTGTGTCCTCTCAGGATTGCTGAATCTCATCCCCGTGTAAGTCCTTACCTTCAGACCCTGCAGCAGCCCTCCAGCCCTGGCAAGCATGTTACTGGGCCTAGCTCAGAGTGCTACCACACTGGTGATGGCCCTAGAAAGCCAACTTCATCTCACCAAGACCAGCTGATATTGTAATGTTTAATCTCCAGTTGGCCTGGGCAAGGAAACTTCATGAAGGGACTTGCCTTGACTGCCGTGCAAAAGCCAGGTATCTTTTCCAGGTCCTCGACGCAACCAACATGCTCACGGCACTTAGGGCTAACACAAAGGTCCTTCTTCCTTCGGGACTTGGTACAAAAGGAGAGGAGCCATGCACAGAAGTGGGCAGATTTTCTGCAAGACCTCCCTGCAAGAACACAGCAGCCTGCCCCTGCTCCTCCCCACCTGCCTGCTCCTTCCCATGACAGCCAGGGACTGAAGTCCCTACTGGGCACTCAAGATCCTTAGTTCACGGACATCTGGTCTCTTCCAACATCACATCTCTCTTCTGGCTACCGAGCCACACTGTAGACAGATTTATGGGTCTGAACATTTATGGCGGGAACATCATCTGTGCTGGTTCAGCTAAAGAGTTTCTTATCCCTGCACTGGCAAACGATTAGACCTTAACTTGAAATGTGAGTGTCACTAAATTTACTACATTTTTTTTTACTAGCAATTTCTATGGCCATAAACCTCTCTTGCTCCTTCTTGCACCTCTTGCACCTTTCATTTGAGTTTCTCAGGATACTTCAAAAACATTACAATGAGCAAAAAATACCAGATTCAGCAGTAACAAAACAATATTCAATATTTTCTCCACTAAATTTTCATGATCTACTTCAGCTTTGCTAGTTATAAAGAAGAGGACCTAAGAATTTCTTAGGACTTGACTTTATGTGCCAAACAGCCAGCAGTTTCTCTGTGAGAAGGAGCAGAGGAGGATAGGCAACTACCTTTCCATCGCATATTCTGGAACTGCAGGGCAATTCCGAGCATCTTATATTTTAACGACAGTAAAAGTGATACATTTTAAAACCTCAACACTTAATTTCATCACTTCTGCAAACGGCAGAGTAAAGAAAAGGGCTGATACGTTGACTTACAGCAGGCCAAATGCTGCTGACCTCATGAGAAAGATGCTGTTAAAACAAGATGGGAATCTCCCTTTAGTTCTATATGAACTAACATCCCTAGCTGCTTTTGGAAATTATATAGCAAAGATTTCTAGCTGCAGACAGAACAGCTTCTGCAAGAAGGTCAAAAGTGAAGGGCAGGAAAGGAGGAAAAAGCAAGATTTTGATCAGAATAAGATACAACTTTGAAGTCTGGTCTCTCACACACCTTGCCAAAGCTTAGGATTAATACTATAGAGAACAGCAAAATAAAACCCAAAACAATCCAAAATTCCTATCTCGACCTTTCAATAGAGCTCCCTGATTGTTTATAGCCCTGCCGTTCTGCAAATCAGCGGCCTCATACAAGTAGTCATCCCTTCTACAGCCTTGGGAACCAGTCCTGAACTTAACATAGCAAGGCCTGAGCAGCACCAAAGTAATTCACAATCCATCCAAAATCCCTAATGCCCTATCTGCCCTCTCCTAAACCAATGTGGTCACACTGTGTTTGAAATGGAGGAGCCCTTTTGCAGAGCAGAGCTGCAGCGATTCCAGGTCCTATGTCAGCTTAGTCAGGGACAACGTCGTGGTTCCAGGCCAGCAGCTCAGTGCCTCCTTGCAGAGGAAGTGAGGACAATTCCTGGCCCATGTCTTCATCAGATTTCTGATATTGTCAGAGACGTTCATCATTTCTGGTGTCTGGATAGTTGCCGCAGCTTTCTGCTCTCCTGGTCTGGTTAGCAGAGATAAGTTTTACCCAGGGCATGTAGGAGGCGTTGATGCCCACAGGCAGCTGATGGAGCACCATCACTGCACTGCCCATAGCTTGGCTTCAGTGCTGTGGGGACAGCAGCCCCTCTCCTTGGAAGGACACTGGAAGCACTGCCCCTGTCCTTAGTCATCCCCGGCTTTGCTCCTGCCACAGCCACCCCTTAGACTTTGCTCCCAGATGCAACAGAGCATGCAGGCATTTTGCACCAACCTACTGGGAGCTGGGTACCTCCATTGTGCTGGCAAGCAAAGGCCACAGTGCCGAGAGCAGCCCCAGTTGTTCACAGGTGACCTCCTGGGGGGTGCTGGGCACACAGGGAGCACGGCCCCACGGCCCCCCGCGCCTCAAGTACTCACCCAGAGCAGTGATGGACACCGGGGTGCCTGTGTGCCGCTCCCCAACCATCTGCCATTCCCCATCCAGCGTCCGTGTCCACTCTGCCACCCGGCACTCGTAGTGGCCCTCATCCGCCTTGATGCTGTTGAAGATCTCCAGGGTGAAGGAGCCGGGCCGGACCTGCTCCACTTGGATGCCCCCATAGCTGCTACGCTCAGTGTACGAGGGGCCTGGCTGCAGCGTGCCCTCCCGATCCAGACGCACAATTTCACTGCGCCGGTTCAGCTTGTCCACCAGGTGCCAGGCAACAGACAGGCGACTTTGGGGCCCAAAGCCCGAGCGCACGTTGCAGCCAAAGCGCAGGCTCTCCCCCTCCAAGACATTGCTGGCGTTGTTGATAATCTCCAAGGAGATGCTGGTCTCTAAGGGGAGAAACGCATATACACAGGGGAGATGATACACACTCGCCAGTTCTCGGTCTGCAAGAAGGATGCTGCCAGCCAGAGAGGCTTTCTACCAGGTGCAGGAAACTGCCCATGGATTTGGGTCCAGGCATGTCTTAACCTCATGCGTGACCACATCCAAAACCAGCTTGTGGGCAGCGAACTGCTCCTGGTGACTGGCACACTCAAAGCAGGTGTAGGTCAAAGCCGGGAGAAATCTCTCTGCCTATGGCTCATGAGACATTGATGCGTCTTCTGGTTGCAGATTCAGGATGGGATCTCAGCAGAACTTGGAATGTGTGTTGCTACAACATGTACCACATGCAAACGGCTCTGCCAAAAAAAGCTTCCAGCTCCCTGGGCTTTTCAGTTCACATCAGCATGATCACCATCTTGCCATGTCCACTCCTACAGCCCTTTCTGGGAGAAGCTCTCCCTAACTCCCATCGCTAGCGACACTAGAGGTAGCTATCAACGTCTGGTAACATCAAAAAAACCTCATATCCTGAGCTTCCCAAAATGTAAGGCTTTATGTCTGGTTTTTCAGAGATACTGAGTGCTGGTTACTCCTGCTGTCTCCCATCAGAGTTATGGACACGTAGCACCCATGAAAAATCATCACATTTGTTCCTAGAGCTGGTGATTAATCAAATGGCAAGAATGAAATCTGTCTAAAAAGAACTATTACATTTTAGACATCTGTCCAGTGCAAGATTTCTAGCAAGAGTAATTTTCAAAGCCAAACAAATGAGACCAAATATTGGTAGGAGAGAAAAGAAATAGAATTTCTTTCGGAAAAATAAGGAGGGGAAAAAAAGCTAGAGGAAAGGGCTGCATTTCCCTTGAAACCTAAGAGATAGGAGATAAACATTGCACAAAATCTTCTTGCAGCTACCCTCTGCTTGGTCAAACCCCACTGCAAGGGCAGCCTCGGCAACACGTGTATGGTTCATCATGCCACAGCTACCTGAGTTTCAGAGAGCAAAACAAGGAATGAATCAGTGGACCCTCTCCTCTTACCCTGTTATTTTTGTATTTATCCTGTTGGTCTGACACACACAAAAGACATTCAGGCAAGCCTCTGGCAGGGCTGTTTTCACGAGGGTTGGCAGACACACAGTGACCTCAACAAAGCTCCATGCTGAAGAGCAAACCAGGGCTGAGGATCACATGAACCCTGCTTTCTCCCAGTACAGTTGCCTTGCAAGACAGTTGAACAACAGCCACTGAACAGCCTGCAGAAACCCAGCAGCTCTTAGGATAAACTAAAGCCAAGCTGGTCTCCCCAGAATGCCTGCAGAGATTTCAGAGCACACAGCTCTCTGCAGAGCAAGCAAAGGAGAGAGTGTGAGGAGCAAGTCAGAGGCTGTCACACATACCTTCAACTCAAGGAAGTCATTACCAAGGTGGGGGCATGTTTCACACCTACGAACCCAACACATACCCTTCCTTCTCTATCATGCCCTTCCCATCAAAAAACAAAGTATCTTGCCAGCTGGGATTCCAAGCCTCAACAGCACGCAAACTCTTATCCTTCCTCTTCCCCACTGCCAAAGTTTCGGCACATCACAACTTCACCACATAGCTGCTCAGTAGACAATGGCACCAGGAGGGCATGGGCAAGTCTCTACTTACTGAGCGGCAGGACAGTGATGGGGATGTTCTTTGGCCGCTTGCTCTCCTTGTCGATGAAGTCCCCCGTGACGGTCTTCTCCCGCTCGGTGACCCGGCAGTTGTACTTGCCGCTGTCCTCAAGGCGGAGGCGGTAGATCTTCAGCACAAAAACGCTGTCACTTTCTTTGGCTACCTTGAGCTGGCCCAGGGCCTCGCGCTGGGCAAACTCATTGTTGAGCACCGGTACAGCGTTGGGTCCTAGGCTGGCAATGAGGGAGCTGTTGAAAGCCCAGGAGATGGAGAAGTAGCGGTCAGGGACATTCTGTGCTTCCAGGATGCACCGAAACTCCGCCGGCTCACCCACGATGTATGTCCGCTTCTCTGTCTCCAGCCGGACACTGAACTCCTTATCTGGGAGAGACAAACCAACTCATGTCAGCATGGAAAGCCCATCAAGAGAGCCAGCACACCTCTGTAAGGTATTTACAACTTGCTCCTCCCTGCTTGGCCAACATCCCTTGGACATGCACATCTGCACGTGAACTGGTTAGGGGATTGCTTTTGTTGTGGGAGCCCAGACTGGCCATGCTGTAGGAGAGGCAGCTTGCTGCCATGAGCTGCAAGGCTTCCCTAATCATAACCCTTTCCTCCAGACTTTACTCCTGGGAGGAGCTCTGCTGCAACACCAGAATCCAGTGGTGCTGTGGGATGTGACCTGGAGTCTAGTCCTGTTCAGACCCTGCTTGGCCCGGGTCAAGAGGCAAGGCCTTTGGAGATATCAGAGAGGAAGAAAGAGCTCAGCTGGGTTTTTAGATCCTTAGAAGGAACCTGTGCTGTGGGCTAGGAGAAGGATTTTGGCTTGCAAATAGACCTTGTGCAATACAGAAGCATTTGCTCAAAGTTTCAGTTTTATTTCCTGCTGTGTCACTGTTTCCTCCCCACTTATTAAAACTCTCACTGCCTGTGCTAGAACCAAGTGCTTAAGATCTGTTTTAGCTCCTGTGTCAGTCCCAGCTCAGTGATCACATCAAGAGACAAAGCCTGCCACCCAATTCCCAGCCACCTAACAAGGCACAGCCCCATTTTCCAACTCCTCCCACCACCCAGCTGAGTGAGAACAGGCAGAGAAGACACTGACCGGTGGCTTGCACGTTGACGATGGCACCCTGGGAACGCTTGCGGGTCATGGCATACCAAGACTTGTCAGGGTCCTGGATCCACTCTGCTGCTTCGCAGTAAAACTCGCCCTGATCCGAAGGATGGAGGTTGTAGATGGTGAGCTTTGAGGTGGTCTCCCCAACTTTGTCCAAGCGAATGTCCCCTGTAGCATGCCGCTGGGCATAGGCACTGCCAGCCCGCAGGACGAAGTCACGGCTGAGGGAGATGACCTCAACAGGCACCTCGCTGCCCCGCTGCCGGTACCACGCAATGGAGACATGGCTGTGCTGGGCTGTGCTCTTAGACACCTCACACTTCAGCTCCAGGGAGTCGTGCTCCACTTTGTTCAGTGTCTGTGAGACCGCTGTCACTCGCAGTGAGTCGGGAATCACTGCAGCAAAGGGGGATAGGGAAACACAGCACGGGAGTTAGTAATACTAAAATGCTGAGTCTAAAGCCCAGAGAGCTGGGAGAGAGGTTTCTTTTTAAAGTTGTAATTAATTGTTAAGTACTGGCAAAGGCCTGTTAGCTCATCTCTAGCCCCCCAAAACAGGAGAATCATTCCCCAGATCTTTGGCTGGGAAAGACGGTGACCTGCAGCACATACTACAGCACTGTGCTTAAATTCCTGCTCAGTGGCCCCAGTAACTGCACAGGGTTTTCCATCAAGCCGCAGAGCAGCACAGCTTAATACTTTCCATCAAGGCATTTCATCATGGGCAACCTCCCCTTCACTGTGTGCCCCCAGCATGCTTCATGACCCCTCTCCCGCCCACATCCTTCAGCCAGTCCTTAGCCCTAGCATGGTCTTCACCTCTCAGTCACTAGTGGGGACAAGCTAAACATAGTTCCTTTAATCTTCCTTCATAAAAGAGTCAGGAGATTCAATTCCCCTCTCCTTTGTTTATATCATTTCATGTTTTAATGACCCCCTCAGGCCAAACGAAGGGGTTTGAACATTTGGAGGAAAGTGTCTCCTCTGAGGGCAGCAATGCACTAATTGCAGTCTGCCCAGTGCCTGCTCAGGACACAGACATGTCAAGGCATTAAAACTGCTGGCTATTTTTCCAATTGATTAACCAGAGGGAAGGAAGTACAGCCGCCAAAATCAGGACAAAAAAGAAAATTGCAGCCTCATAACCTTGCTTGATTTTACCAAGCATCTTAATTTTAGCATGAAGTTCTACCAGCAGAAGATAGCCTTTCTTAAAAAGAAGCCTTTCTAGACTTTGTTGTCTCAAGAAACATCACACGGAAAGAATAACGTAAACCTTCTCCCCAGCTCTGCAGACAAGGCAGTGTTAGCAAGCCTGTTAATGCCCGCAGTTTCGTTGCATACCAAAGGAATATAATTAACGTATCTCAGTTCAGTTTCATTGACAGCACTGAAAGGTTTGATGAAATTAGCTGAGCTGCTGAAAGCTGCATCTGTTTCATTCAGGCACACCTACAGAAAGCAATGAGCTGCAGTGAAGACAACTGCTACGATTGTTTATGGCAGAAAAATCAAAACCAGAAGAGGAGAAAGAAAAAACCCATGGGATAACATAAACGAGAGGGAAATCTTCCCAAGTCCAGCCCGGATGGGAGCATTTGCTTTTACCACGTGTTCAGTACCCAGGAAATTTACTGCCCCTGACAGGGGAAGTACCTGGTAAGGTCATTGACATCGCAGGCCACTGCTTGTGCCCTGTAACTATGTCTCCTCCTCCATCCCTTCCTCTCGTCTTGCCTGCTGGGGCTCCTGTCCTCTGCTCACCAGCAATAACCTCTGGCAGACCATGGAAAGGATCCTGCCTCTCTCTGCCCTTTCCCCTTCCCTCTGACTCCCAAACCAGTGGTGACAGCAGCATCTAACCTTGCTGGTTCAAACTGCCTGCACGATAACATTTGAATTTCTTATTTCAGACCTTCCTGAATAATCTCCAGAGCCATGCAGCTTTCTCTTTGCCCTCCAGCCACGGGCTCTTGTAACTTTTCTTACTTTATTTAAATAAATTAAACCTGATCATCACATTGCTGGAGTAACTTTCCTGCCGAGCCGCTTCCAAGGCAGAGCTCCCTGCTACACCAGCCTCTGCACAACAGCTTATGGGGTAAAAGTGGGTACCAGCGAAGAAAGCATGCTTATTCTCCTTCCCCCAGTTTGAGAGCTCTGCACACTCCACTGGTTGGCTGTGTGCTCCCACAGCTCAGTAGCATGGCTGCTCTCTGTCTAAGTATAAGGCGGAGAGTGAATTGCTGCTTACCTCCAAGAGCCTGCCTGGCTCTGTGGGACAAACCAGGCCATGCTTGAGAAAGGGGCAGGCACTTGGCTTGCCAGATGTGGAGCTGCCCGCTCCCTAGGAGTAACACCAGGAAGCCTGTTCAAAGGCTGGGCCTCAGGCAAACACTTGCCTTGTCATTCCCCAAGGAGGTTGGAGGCTGGCACGGATACCATTTCAACAGCTAGAACCATTACTTTGTGTTTCCAGGTCAGAACCTGGCTGGAGGGGTAGCATCTTTTACACCACATGGGCAAGCTATTGTAAAATGCCTTCCTGGAGGAAAATCAGTAGGTGGTGGCGTGCTGTTAAAGGCTCTAACTTAACTGTGGTAACACCTGACACGCTGTGCTACATTCCTCCTGCTCCGTTGGTTAAAAAAGCCAACCAGGATCCTCCCAGTTAGAAGAATCAGCAAGATCTTTTGGGTTGCACGCAGCCTTGAGGCCGTTGTCTTACATCAGCCTGACACAGACTTACACCTGGTTGTTCTCACCTTCTCAACCAGGAGGACTAGAGATCCGCTTGCTAAATGAGAGCCCAGTTTCCAAAGCATTAGACATCAACAGGGACAGGCAAGAGCCCAGAGCTGGCCAGGCCAGTGGTAAGGCCCTGTGCTTCACACCACTGCTCTCATGCTTGGCCAACAATGCACAAACAACTGTTTCAGTTACACTGCAAGATGCACATTGGGTACCAGGTTTGGGAAGGGGGGAACTGGGTAGGAGAAAGGGGAAAATGCTGTTCTCAAGAGGCAGCCAAACATGGCAGCAGGTCACAGCTCATTACAGAAGCCCAATGAGCATATCCTTCTGAGTGCTGCGGAGCGCCGGGGACTCCTGCAGCGAGGCCGCAGGTCTGCTGGGGCTTACACACCATCACAGGGCACAGACCAGGCTGGCCTGTGCCAACAGGAGGGTTACAGGCATGGCTTAGCCCACCAGGCTAGGTCAGGACTGGAAGTCATACAGAGAAAAGCAAGCAGAAAATGCTGTGAAGGTGCTCGCCAATCCCCCTGTGCTTGACACTGCACATGGGGAGGTGGATTATCAGAAGAGAAGTTCCTCCCAAGCCAGTTGCCCTGCTGAGGCTTCAAAGACATCAGTTTGCGTATTGGGACATGAGTAACTCTTTATATAGTGTCCACCCAGGATCCCTGCCTCCGCTGCCAGGCTTCACACTGTCAAGTGGTCCCCAAGCATCCTGCAGCTGCCTGCCGCAGGATGCACCAGGATTTCTGGGGCACTCTGCAAGCTGAGCTCTACTTGAAAGCAAGGGTAAGCTTACATGACAGTCGTCCCTGTACGAAGGGTAGCAAGGCCATACCTGAATCGGAGCCAAGAGGGGTGCTGCAGGACATGTCCTTGTCTGCTCTTTCTTACCCAGCTTCTACCTGTTTCTCCCCTCTTTTCAGCATTTCCTATTAGGTCCCCAAGCCCCAGGTTCCTGCAGAAGGCACTGGGACAGGTCCTCAGTGGTGGGTGGGCTGCTAAGCAGAGGGAGCTCTCAACCCCACCACGCTTTGAAATCTCCTGAAATACTGAATGTAAATATTGCCACTAGAGGGTGTCAGGGAGCCAGCTAGGGAGAGTCCCAGGGACCTGCTGCTGGGAAAAGGAGAAGGAGGGAGCCTGGAGATGCTCCCCCCTTGCCAGAGTGGTGCCCATGGGCATCCCTCCTCAGGAAGCCTACACACACAGCTCCGGTCAAACCCACCTCAATAACATGCAATCAATGAGCACTTGGTGAACTAATTAGGGCTAACTTTAGGACAAGGAACTGCCTTACAGTCTCCCAGAAAACAAGCAGGGAGCAGACTGGAGTTGCCAGGTCTGGACTTGGTGCATGCCTCAACATTCCTTTGAGCCCCAGGACCAACTCTGCTTCCAGCAGCTCCCAGCGCCATCCTGAACTCTGCCCATTTGGACAAAGAGGACTCCCTTCTCCTCAGGCTGGTTCTGGTTCATCCTTGGGTATCCAAAACCCCAATCACCTCCCGGAGCAAAGCTTTTATGCGCTGGATACAAACCAGAGAGCTACCAACATTTCATCTACTCCCAAGCAAGGCAGCATGAGATGCCGTTTCCTTGTTAAGTGATGCAGAAGGAGCATCAGGCTGGCAGCCAGAGGCTCCCTAGCTTGAGCTTGTAAAACAACACTGTGAAAATCACTTAGCAACACGGTACCCTTACACTTGGAGGCTCTTCAGGAGTAAAATAACTTACACAGGCTACCCAGCATCATTTCTGGGCTGCTGTAGGACAAGCAAAACCCACCAACCTCTTCTTCCCTTGGATTTTGTTATAGCTTTTACCCACTGATACACTTTAGAGGCACCCTATGGTGTTACCCTGTCTCCCCAACTGCCCACTTCATACTACCTGCAGAGAGCTAAGCTTGCCAAGCGTCAAGTGTGAACTATTTAGGAAGAACAAATACGTGTAGCATGCAAATCCTGGGGAGCTGCTTCTGGCTGAGAAATACCACTCTGGATTTTGCAGGGAATTAGTGCAAGAGTTATGTTTCCATCTGCCCTGTGACATCTTGCTGCCCCACAGGGATCCCAGTTCAGCACCACGAATCTCCTCCCCCAACCCCTCTGGTCATGCGTGCAAGACAGAAACAAGCTGCTGAAGAGTGTTCAACCGCAGTGCCAGTGCCACCAGTCCAGAGGCGAGCACTGGCAAGCACTGAAAAACACCATGAGAGGCAACGCGGGTGGGAGCACAAGGATGGAAGGGACCTGGCCCCTCCCACCCACTGCAAGCTCTCAGGGAGCCATGCTCCTTATATCCCTCCCACACACCACTACTGATTTCCATGCCTTACAGGATCCAAATATGTGTGCATGCATGTGGCAGAAGGAAGGTGGTGGCGATAAGGCAGGGAAGGCACTTAGATTAGCAATGTAATCCTCCCAAACCCTCGTGCCTGGCAATTAGCTGTACATGATGATGCATACCTGCTGCAGCACATCAGACACTGTGACTTCTTGACATCAAAAGTCTGCATAATGACTTTGGCGAGGAGGAAAACACACACTGTGCTATGCTGCAAAACTGATGAAGACCTTCAAATGTCACCTTTGCAAGGGGACAAAACTGAGCAGACCATGCCGCTGCTAGCATCCTCTGCTTGCCTTATTTTTAAGTCCCAGCTAGAGAATTGCAGGTGGTCTGGGGCAGGCAGAGGAAACCTTTGATCCTGTTGTTGCTGCTTTTGTTTCCCCCACTGCCCAAAGTCCCACCTGAGACCAGAATATGAGGATGCAAATCTCTACTGTGACTGAGGGTGCGGGGTCTCTGTGCAAAATTCCCTCTTCTCTTTCTTACC
>JANHGB010028565.1:0-25518 GCA_026283785.1 Coracopsis vasa | reverse complement strand
TTGCCTTCCTGTTTCACTTCCTTTTACGTTCCTCTGTGCTCCACGGTCTCCTTTCATTAGTTCCATGTAGTCGTGGCGTCCTGCCTCTTCTAGAAATGTTCCCACAGTTTCCAGGAATTTATAGGCTGTGTTCTGCTGTTCTGTTTTGAGAAAACCTGTTCATTAAGATGCTGACTCTGATACTATGTAGTTTTGCTGATGCAGCACATTATCTTCATGTCTAAATATTTGGACTGGTCCATAAGGGATGCTGTTAACTGGAAACACTTACGCAGTTCATGACCCTCTGTTGGCCACCAAGACAAACTGTTACACCATAAAAAGAAACCATATCGGTGTTAAATTTTTGTTGCTTCTCTGCACTTGTGTAGTTTTGTGCTGTTCTGTTTTTCTCCCTTTTCCCCATGCAAATTTAATAGCTTAAAAAAAAAAAAAATTACATATAGCCATATTTTGGTATTGGTAAATGATACTGAAATAAAATAGTGGTTACTTTAAACCGATTCTGTTCAGTGTTGGAAACCTAGAAAATTAATATGAAGGAAATTGGTTTTGCTAATACACCTCATAAATAATGGTAATCTTTAGAACACTATAGAACAGGGCTACCTGGAAAGTACCGAAAGTACAGCTCAGAAGGAAGATAAACTGTAGGAACTCAGTTTGTGTATTTACTTGCACTCGTACATATGAGTATGTGCTTGTTACATGAATCAAAAGAGGGTGAAAATGCCTTGCAAATTTCAGTGCCCTGACAGAGTTTAATAAAACGTTTTTATCCTTGTATCCTCCAGGAGTCAGTTAAAGCATCATTAAAGCCAGCTCATGGTAACTGTTGGTTAATGCTGATTCTTAAAATAGGAATCGCACAACCATTTTACTTTGTAAGGCTGTATTTTAGTTTAACTTTTGAACTATTTATCCAAAACTTAAAATTGAACAGTTCACATATGATCTTGAATATATTTATGACAAATATGGGGATGTCTGCCCCCAGTGCTGTGTTGCCTGTTCCTCAGAGATTGTTTCATTATTGTGTCTACTTCTCCTTTCTTCCAATCAATTAACGGAGGTTTCAGATATTTTGGAGTTAAAATCAGAATGCATCCAGCTTCCATTATGGGGAAAGGTAAGGAATCTGTCCATTACAAGTGCAGGTCTTGATTTCAGTTCTTAGACCAAGAGCATCTTTAATATCATACAAAGATGTACACATAAGTGACATGGGCATACCCCACCCCTGCCAAATAAAAGGTTATTTCCTATTTCTCTCCTCCCCAACTTTAATTTCATATGTGACTAGAAAATCTGGGAAGCTGATGCTGTAGCTGTGAAGTAGTATCCATGTTATGAAAAACTGGTCAAGAGGGTAGAGTTTAATGAGTTGTACTCCACCAGAGGCCAGTAACAACTGGAGTACTGTAGTGGTCTGTCCTGAGACCACTCCTGTCTTGATGGCTGCCCAGAGAAGTGTTGTTTCCATCTCCAGTGTCTTTCAAGATTTGACTGGATAAAACCCTGAGCAGTCTAGTTTGTGCTTGTAGTGGACCCTTCTTGGAGCAGGAGGTTGGACTGGAGACCTCCTAAGTTCCCTTTCAAACTGTATTATTCTGCTGTGCTATGATCATGTCTTTGTCAGTGATCATCCTCCCCCTGGAGCTCAGAATAAATCTTTTGTTATGAGACAGAAGCTTGAATTTTAGATACGGCTTAAACTCATTCTGTACATGGGCAAAATGTCCTCCCTCACATAAAGGTTGAAAAAAGAGAACAGCTATCCGAAGCTCTTGGATAAAAAAAACGTACAGGGGCACAAACGTGAAATTTTCCTTAGGAAGCCTCTTCCAAATATACTGCAAAATTGCAAACATACACCACAGGATGTTTCATTTATGTTTGCAAAAAAAAAAAAATCCAGCCAAATATTGTTTTAACATTCAGTTATGTTTCACTGATACTGTTCTTGTCTGTCAAAAGGATATCAGATTGCTTTGTAGCATGGCTGTTTTTAAGGAGAAATCTGATTAAAATCCTAAGTAAAACTCAATCCTAAACTTACTCAGAAGGGAGTAAACACTTGCCTTTCCTTTCTCATGGACAGAAATAGAATTACAAAAAGTTTGCAAACACACTTTGCAATATCATTTCTGTGTTAAACGCTCCAAGCTTTAACAGAATATGTTGGTTTTCTTCCAAAGTGAAATATGGTTTATTTTATTTAACAACAGCAAGTTAAATACACAGGAAACAGGAGTTTTGCTATAGACTTCCATGATTAAAATATTTAATTCAGAATTGCAAGCTTCAAATAAGTGGTTTCTTACAAAATAATGTTCAGTGAAATATTTCCATAGTAAGCCAGCTATTTCCAGATATGAGCAGCACTAGAAGTAAATTGCTCCAAGAGATGTTACCATGATTGTTGTGTATCATAAAAACAATATAAATTTGGAACTCAAACTGCCTCAAGGGCAAGAATTTCATAATAATTTCTACAACTTCCTGACATTTCATTTTGCATATAGATTTTTTTCCAGTTTTATGTCCATGCTTTTTTTTTTTTCCTAGCAATCTTTTTAGGTTAAATACTTTCAAGTAAAACATATTTGAATCACTTGGTTGTCTTTCCTTTACATCTGTAGTTGGTTATGTACAATTCTGCAGTAATACTCCCATATTTAGATTTGTAGTGTTCTGAGGGAGGTAGTTACATGTTTGAAAAGCAAATGCTATGAAGTGAGCAGAAGGTTCTTTGACTTCGTATTTTTCACATTTGGCTGCAGGATCACCTTTCACCTTTAGTCAATACCCAGCAAATTATGCAGAAGGCAGTAAACATAATTCATGCCTTAAGAGTAAAAAGTCTTTAGAGTTACTGTCTGCTACAAGAGCAACAGTAGCTATAGTACAACTATGGTTGTTAGTTTTCTAAAGGGAGTATTTGTAAACACAAGTGGTTTTAATATGTAGTATAGTATATGAATTTGTAGGTTTCAGCAATATTACTTATTTGAATAAATAAAAAAGTAGTGTCTATACTTGAAAAAGTAATGTATTAACTTCATCAGAAATACCTTCTGAGGTATCCAAAATATCTCCTCCGCATGTTTGTGAGACAGATACTTTCAAATGCATTACTGAAACCGCTAAGGTACTTTTCCAAAATAATAGCCATTACTGTGATACAGTTTTGGATGGGGGCTAAATTTCTCATTTCTAGTAAAACTCTATGTTTTTTTTTCTGCATACAGGAGCAACTCTATGAAAGTAAATGGGAATAATTTCCAAGAAATAAGGAATTAGCATTTGCTTAAGCATACAGCAATTGCAGTCCTCATTTTTCTTTTTGATTGTTAAAACTTTAATCTTGTGAGTATATTTTTCTCTCAACAAGACATTGATTTTAAGAAATTGAGTCAGTTTTGTTGGTAATGTGGGATGTGTGTTACCAGCAAATCCTAGAGGAAAAAACCCCTACAGATTAGTTCTTTATTCTAGACAATGCAGGTGTATTTTGAAGTAGTTTTGTCTTTTCTGTATAACACCAAGACTAGAAATAAGTAACCGGTGAGTGCCTAGTTAACTATTGCTTTTTCATGACTAGTGAACAAAATATTCCAAAATGTTATACTAAAAATATGTATTTCATGCTATGATCTTATAGTCTTAAAAACAGATGCATCCCACATGAAGGAACAAACAAGATATAGTAGACACATTTCCGTAAGAAGACTTCTAAGATTTCAGAGAATATTAGAACATAATCTGACACCCATACGTTTGCTTTATTCAATCCTAAATGTCTATGGCAAGCAATAAGTGAAACCATCCAAACAAAATATATGAATGGGGGATGGGAAGGAGGAAGATGTGTGTCTGAGTTCTATAGCAACTGAAGAATAGGAAGGTGAAGAGATGCTGAAACAGGACTCAGAAATGAAGGCAAGACTATAACCACCTGCCTCTTGAAGGATATAAATCATACGAAATCAGTTGCTTATCACATGAATCAAAGTTTTAGTTTCAAGGTTATTCAAGCAGAGCCCTTTCCATAGGTGATTTATGTTACACTGCTGTTCTGGAAAGGTATTCCAAAGTTATTCACTCTTCAGTGATAAGAAACCTTCAAATTTCCTTCTCTGGTTATGTCTTACTACTTTTGACTTCTTTTTCTAACTACAGTGTACAGGAGTGACTGTACAGCCCCACCACGCCGTTATTCTTTTCATCTTTTCATGGGGTAATCTCCATTCCCTAAGCATTCAAAAAGCCTTTCTCTGGAAATGTTAACATTTTCTAATGTAGGTGATCAGAAAGTGTATTCTATATGAAGTTTTAGCGTTGCTTTGTTGAATTTCTATCTTAAACACTTCAAAAAACAATAAGCAGACTATCAATGATGGCATTTAAGTATCCTGATATTTAGATTAACATCAGTTACAAAGATTTCAGTTTTGCTTGCTACTACTTTCAACTTCTTTCTGTCTCCAGTGCTGGATCTGTTATGGTTAATAACACCATACTTGTAGTGTTTCTTTGCAACTATAGCAAATTAATGTAGAAAAAGAGGTAGAATAGCCAGTATGGTTCTAAAAACCATTGAATAAGAGAGTGTTCATATAAGTGAGATGGACTTCGTGTTCTGTCTCCCCATAGGAAAGCCCATTTGTACATATTGATGTGTAACTGATAGAAAATGTAACCATTGAATGAAGATCATTGTTAGCAACTAATTAATTAATGCAGGAATAGAAAGAATAAAGATGTGCAACCAACAACTAAGACTCTCTGAGAAATTTATGCAGTGTATGTGTTTTCTCCTTAAGTGGATTTTGTGCCTTCCTCCCTGTCCTCCCTACTCGATTCTTTACAATCGGGAGCTTCACTAAGTGTGTTATTACTTATGTTGCTGCTTCAGTGCTGAATGTAGATGATTTGAGGCTGCATCTCATTCTAACACATATTTGGAATATGGCACCCAAAAAGTAGTGAATCTCACCTTAAATTTCTGACTTGATTTCTGCTTTCAGAAGTTTAGTTGTGGGCATAAATCTGATACTATATGTAGGCAGAAAGATGCCTGTAAGTATTTCAAGAGGATGACATTCGTTTTTAAGTATTACTGCTAATGAGTGCTGTTCCCTACCAGGGGTTACTGGTGTCAGCTTAATATGACTGGCATCAACAGAGTTGGACACTTTGCCATACCTTTTTCAGGCTTTCTAGAAGCTTGGATGAGAATAATTTTAAGGTGAGTAACCTTTCAAAGCCCTTATTAATACCTGTGAATTCTGAAGTTATTACTATTAATAATTAACTCTTGTGTATTTTAGTACAATATTAATTTATATATATGCAGTGCTTGCCTGAGTACTCCCTGTGTTAAATTTTGAGGTAAGTGTAAATTTTTAATCTTGTGATGGTAAAAGGGGCTGGAAGTAGACATGTAATCTTCCTCTTAAAACCAATGAAAACAACTGCTCTTGGGAGGAAAAAAAACCCAATCCATATGCTGAAGCGTAAACCAAGTGAGTAGTTTCATTTGAACAGATAACTTCAAGTTTATTAAATAAAAAGTTACTGTAAAAAATGGAAGCCTTTCACTTGTCTGAAATGGAAATAAAGTAACATATTTAGTTCACATTGTGAAGAATTGCTTAACATAAGTGCCTAAAGAAATGCAAGAGGAAAATAAATACTTTTTTTATTATCAAGCATCCAGATAATAGAAGGCATTGCTCAAGTAACCAGTTTGGGGCAAGAATCATCCTAGTTCTAGGGATAGTTTTAAATTTTAAATCTTGGAAATAGTCAGATACGTGAATATATGTTGTGCAAGGATCTGCCTTTCCATGATTGAAACATAAAGTAAAATATGATTGGACTTTCACTGATTTCTGTATGCACATACTAGGTTTTTTTAGGCAGTAATAGCATGTCATGTTATAATGATGAGAACTTCTAGAACCTTGTTATAGGAGAAGAAAACTGACAACCTTTTAATTTGATTTATTGAAACTAATACTTTTTCTTTTCTTTCCACAGTAAAAGAAAATATGCATTGTACATTAAACCAAAATATTTGTCATTTACATTGGTTCAGTCTGAATCTCTGCAGTAAGATCTATTGCCATGATATCTTGTCACAAAGCATATTTGATCTCATCAGTCTTTTCCATAAGCACTCTGTATAAAAGATAGATTTTTTTTTTTTTAAATTATATTTTAAATGTGTTTTGTATTATTTCACCTGGATATAGCTTGCTTGTTTTATAGAATCATAGAATGGTTAGGGTTGGAAAGGACTTCAAGATAATCTATTTCCAACCACCCTGCCATGGACAGGGACACCTCACACTAAACCATGTCACCCAAGGCATAGCATATTGAATAGCATAGCAAAGCCTTAGGGAAAAGATGCTGTTTGTGGGGAGTGTTGTTTTTTCGTTTGTTGGGTTTTTTTTGGGTGTTTTGTTTGTTTTTGTGGGTTTTTTTGTTGTTTTGGTTTTTTTTTTTCCCTCAGGTTGAGCTTGAGCCGAGTTTAAACTTTCAATACTGATTAGTGCATGAACTCCGGCTATTAGGAAAAATGGTCAAAATGAAATAAATTTGGGGTTTCATTAGTTGTAAAATCTACTGAACTTATTGTAATTCCCATTAAATTTTCTGACAGTGATATTTTGTGAATATTAATCTATTAATTAATGTTTATAGTCAGTAATTTAGACTCGCCCACCTCCTCAGCCTGAGTACCACTACTTCTGTTATGTGAATCTTGCATGTTTTCATGCTCTGCTCTAATTTTAACCTGAACACATTTAAATTCACATGTGCATTAGTTAATTCAGGAGCCTACAGTAATTTTTCTTTAAAAATCCTCTGATGATGATTTTAGATTAAGTGTGTTTTAGTCTTTTGAATCATTCATAGGCATATTCTGTCTTTGAGACAGCCATCCATGAACTCTGCCATGATTCTCTTGAACCAATCTAGGTTTAACTTACTGTTGTCATTTCCAGTTATTCTGAATATCTTATGCGATTGTTTGGAGATAGCCATATTGCAAAGGTTTCCTCTGACCATAGTGAATGTCTCACTCTTTTCAGTTGTCAGTTATATGAGCATCTGCTAAGTCAAGTCCTTAATTTTTATTCTGACTGTCATAGATGAATACTTCTGAGCTTGCAAACCTTTTAAGGCAGACAGATTCAATACCAAGATTTGTGTAGTGCTTAACAATAAAATGATGAAACCTTGCCAATTCATCAAGCCTGTGATTCAGCAGTCACACTCCATGACTGTAGTTGACACATTTATCTCCAATCAGAAACTGAACTGAAGATCCACTGAGAATAGCACAGTGAAAACTGTGAAGTTACATTAACTTGTTTGTGTTCCTTCTTCAAGAAACAACCTACTTGTGTATGTTCTTATGTACTATTGATTTCTCAAAATCAAAACAAATCAGTCCTGCTCATAATCCGTGGGCTGTTCTGAGTACCTTTTGGCTAGTGTTCACAGTAGCTGACTTTTCAACACCTCTAATCTTGTCTCCAGTTCATTTTCATAATGGGGAGAGAAAGTTTTGATCCTGCTACGGTATCAACAAGTTCTTCATCTCTAGAGATCTGAAGTTCTTAAGTGCTTTGACAGTATACTTTTAAGAGCAGTAGGAATCAGCTTGACATAGCTTTGCCTGACATCAATTTTCACCTGTGATTTTTGGCCAACATAAGCAGTTTCTTTTGGAGGTGTTAGTAAAGTAAGTGTATATGTAACATAAGAAAGGTGATTTATCCTTTTCCTCAGTTGGATTTCTGAGAAAAAAATATCTCTGCAACAGGTGACAGCCAACGCTAAGGAAGTGCCTGGTATTCTTGCTATAAAAAAAAATTCAGTATTTTATTATCTTATTACAGCACTATCTTTTCAATTGCAGTAGCTGACAAACTTCTGAAGTCTAACTTAATTACACATCAGAGTTACAGCCAGTTTTTCAAGTACTGGAGTAGACAACTATATTAGTATTTATGCAAAAAGCACCCAAATACTTTGAAATCACTCTGTAGTGAAAGGAAGTTTGCCGACAACACCAAGGTGTGTGATGTGGTTGACACACTGGAGGGAAGGGATGCCATCCAGAGGGAGCTTGACAGGCTTGAGAGATGGGTCAGTGAAAACCTCATGAAATTCAACATTGTCAGGTACAAGGTCCTGTCCCTGGGTCAGGACAATCCCAAGCGCAGCTATAGGCTGGGCAGAGACTGGATTGAGAGCAGCCCTGAGGAGAAGGACTTGTGGTGTTGGTTGATGAGAAGCTCAACATGAGTCGGCAGTGTGCACTCACAGCCCAGAAAGCCAACTGTATCCTAGGCTGCATCAAAAGGAACGTGTCCAGCAGGTCAAGGGAGGTGATTCTACCCCTCTACTCCACTCTCATGAAGACCACACCTGGAGTGCTGTGTCCAGGTCTGGGGGCCCAACACAAGAGGGACATGGACCTGCTTGAGCAAGTCTAAATGAGGGCCACAAAGGTGTTCAGAGGGTTGGAGCACCTCTCCTATGAAGTTTTGAAGTTTATCTGGAGTGGCTACTAGCAAAAAATATTTTCTTTTTTTCCAGTCTTCACACAATTTAATTACTCTTGTTTTGAAATGTGGCAAGGGGGTTGGAGGTAGATGATCCTTAAGTCCCTTTCCAGCCCTAACCATTCTATGATTGTGAAACATTTGACTTTATTAACAGCCAGTGGCATGTGCTGCATGTCTGCTAGTCTGTTTAACTCCTCTTAGTGTTTCATGTAATTTCCCTTAACTATGTTAACCAGAAGCCCCCAGGTATGTCATAATCCTGCCTTTGCTAGATAATATTCAGCACCTCTAAGAATTTACAGCAGCAGAACTGTGAAGTTTAAAGTGAGAGTTTGCCCATGCTCTAGATTGGGGTGGCGGGCTCTGTAATTAACGTTTGAACCTCATGTCTTAACGTCCTAATTAAAAAAAAAAATTATAAACATATTAATAAAGTGAAAATTCTGCAACACTTGTAATTATCTGGGAGTGATGGGATGATTTCTTTAACTGCAGTCATATATTTGTAAGTGGCCAAATGCTGATGAGCTGACAGAAGTCGCCAATCCATGAAATGTGCAACATCCTGTGGCTGGTTCCTGAAAATACATTCTCACCTGAGTCTTTAGCTTCTGTATATCATGTTCTTCTACTTGGAGCTTAATGCTCTGCTGAGCCATAACCGTAACCTCTGTGCCAGGACATCTGCATATTTCCTTTCTGTAAGGAATGCTAAGGCACATACAGTAATTCTTTTAAAATCTCTGTGACTTAAAGTACAGCCTTTTTGCAACTACTGTAAGGTTGTAGTTTGGTACAGTATTGAAAGAATGGAAATATTATATAAAATGGTATCACAAAAAGCAGGAGTTAAGCTCTCAAATGTTGCAAAAATATACATTAGAGCATTCGTATACATCTGTGATAAATAAAAATGTGATTAATGCTTAAGCAATCAGGTTGTTTGCTTTTAAGAACATTGAGAACTTTTGTTTGTTTTCATCTATCATTCTTACAGTAATTGCTACAAGACTGAAACAGGACAAATTCTGGTCACTTAAATTGTTTTCCTGTAAGCCATTATCTGAGTTGAAAGCAGTTTGGATTCACTCTTTTTCATAACAGCAACAAAAAGGAATTCCTTTGAAAGGGTATTATGAAATTCTTTGGGAAGGTTGCACTAATCAGTTTGTGATTAAAAAGAAGGGTTTTAGCTGTGCAAAGTATCTGAAAAAAATGCCATCCTGGAGAAAGTAGTTGAGTGTTTCCTACGTTTTGTTTGTACAATACTTGCTATATATGAAAGAATAAAGTTATTTTAGTAACTAACAGAACTGCAAAGTGCTCTGTATTGTCTTTGGAGACTGCTGACAAGCAGCTGAGGCTTTTACAGCTAATGTCTAAAGTTCGTGAATGTTACTCACCTTCATGGGTTGAAATTTTAAAAGGCACATTTTCAATTTAGCCAATCTTAACTGCTGTTAAATTTCTAGTTACTTGAACTTTTAATGGCACGTAGTGATTTTAAGTGGAACTTGATCAATATAGTTCTATATTTCAATTTACATGAGAAGGTAAAATGCAGATAAGGTCTTTGTAAGTCTTTCTTGAAAGTGAATGCATTAGAAATTGCATTTAGAAATGTAATTCAGTTATTCTAACTTGCATTGTAAGCATTGGTAGACTTTGACTTCTGCAAGTCAATGTAGTGAAAGCAACAACAAATCAACTGAAAACCCACCAAAGAAATGATGATAGAAAGAATTTTCTTATATTTTTCTCTTTAAAATAAAAAAGGAAGCAAGAGCCTGTTTTGGTTTCTTCTTGGCATACAAGGTTTTAAAGAATGTAATGCATTCATGAGAAAAAAAAATCTGCTAATAAAAATATACAAATAAGGGACTACTTAGTATAGCATTTAATGATAACATGGAAAGAAAGTAAAGATCTACAGCTATTGCAAAGGAAAATTAATATAATGATTTTTATCCCTTGGGTTTTTCTGCAGGAGTTTCTGAAAGATGAGACATTAAACTGTAAGTTTAGGTTTAAAAATCTGGTAGATTTTGAAAAGAATTTATAGCATTGTAGGTTTACTGTTCTAATGTACTTGGTATTTTTGTTATAAATTTTTTTCTTCATAACTACTTGATAACCCAAGGCTCAGTTTTCAAAATATTTTGCACTTGGGTTTCTGCATAGTTGAAACTCAGTGTTATTAATAGAGGGTGTGCAATTGGCCAGTTAAATGTTGAAGACATACGAATGTTTAAATAATATTTTCATTATATTACTATTTGTCACATCCTATTATATTATTGCAGGTGATTGTACTATATTTTTATATAAAAAGTGCTTTATATTTTTTCCCTGTGTTTTTTTCATAGTATATTAAATACTTGGATGCATTTAGTAGGAGGATGGAGTTATTAATTTTCCTCCTGTGTTAAAAAAAAAATACAAATTAAAGTAACAGAAATAATAGAGAAATAAAAATAATAAAGGAACAAATGTAAGAACTGTGGACCTACTGATCTCTGATTGCATCAGGCTGTCTATAAAAAATGATAGCTAAAATTTAAATGTAAAATTCTATCTAGAAGTCACTAATGCCCTTCTTCGTAAGGGTAGAATATATGTGTTGAATTTTAATAGTGTTGTTTGACTGCAGGAACACTGCAAAGAAACCTCACTTAGGAACCAAAAGAACCATCTGAAACAACAAAAACAGTCTTTAATAATTTACATTGCAGGCTCCTAATCAGATTATAGGTACATTTGAAACGTTCTTGTCAATTGTCAAAGTCCTCATTAAAACTTAAGACTTTAAGTTATATGTGAAAGATGGATTTTTGTCATTTGAGAATGAAAAGATGATGTTGGAGTCTGCATATAAATTATGTTATTTGCATTTGCTTTTATCACAGGGACATTGAAATAAAATATGTATAAACCATACATTCATTGTTTAGAATATTTTATTTTGTTGTGGTCCAAAACAAGTATCCTTCTCATTTTGTCCACTTTTAACTTACTCTTCCCGAATAATTTTGTTCCATCTCTCTGAACATTTATTTTTGCGCAGGTCCTTCAGAGAAGCCATCTCCTCTAGCAGGGAAGATAAATGCTGTCAACAGGTAGCTGTTGAATTAAAGTTCAATAAGTAAATGGTTAGCCCTTAGGATCAGGGAAGTTCTTATTGCCCAACAAGCTGCATTTCCTTCCCTTCCTGTGCACCATTTTTACATTTTAGAGTCTTGCTTTCATAAATGACATACTGCACATGATTAAGAAAGGGTTGTGACTCCACTTGCTGTATGTGCAAATAAATGTAAAAGGGTAATCATGTTTAAACCCATTAAAGTGTAAGTAAAATATATTTGGGGGTGTTTGGCAGACATTTGACTTTGTTATCAAATCAAAAGCAAAAATGAAATGACTGATCAGACATGTATTTATCTGTGCAAAATGCAGGACTAATTTAGATTTGTTTCTTAACCTAAGAATTGCAAAATTATGTGTGTATGTTGTATTCAAGTCAGCATTCAAATCCAGAGTATGATATTTATGTGGTGTATTTAAGAGGTCACTGATGTGAACCAACAACTGGCAAATTTTAAATTTAATCTGTTTGAAATTTCAGCAACAATAACTCAGAAAATATTATAGAAGTCTTTGATCATGGAAAAA
This sequence comes from Coracopsis vasa, assembly GCA_026283785.1. Lineage (NCBI taxonomy): Eukaryota > Metazoa > Chordata > Aves > Psittaciformes > Psittacidae > Coracopsis > Coracopsis vasa. The sequence continues at coordinate 13,258 of JANHGB010028565.1, read as the reverse complement.
ATATTTAAAAGCTTTAGTAAACAGTTATGTTGCAGATGTTGATTGTGTATGTCATTGCTTAAGCATTTGAAGTCCAGAGAAAAAGCTTTAGAAAAATTTCATGAGTCATATCAGACAAAGTGTCTGATTTTTGGTTGTATCATAGAGTCAGTTTTTGAGTAATTGTTTATAAAAAAGGATTAAAATAATTACTGGTGTCCTTGTCCTTGTAGATTTGGTAGGAAGTTACACAGCTTTGCTTTTCAAGCTTTTAGGGAATGCAATCTTTAGTTCATCAAAGCTTGATACGTGACTTGACCGTATTTTTAACAACATCACTTGCTGTCTGAAAAACATAAAAAAAACCCACAAAAAAAGTCCAGATATCTGGGTAGATGGAAGTAATGTTATGACAGCTTCTGTGAGTGATACAATTTAATTATTCATTGTTGAAATTGTTTTAACAATTTTGGAAATAAGCTGTAAAAATCCCAAATGTATCATTATTGATAAATGTTCTACATGCAATACTGAAATATACACAGGTGTCTCGTTAAGGCTGGTTTCTTCCCTATTGTCTAATCCTGGGGGTACCTTTCTAGTGCTAGACTTTGTGCCACTAATCACACCTTGAGCCCAGAAACTCAAGCAGTTTTAGACTGACCTCACTGTCTGCTTATTAATACCAGGCTTCATCAGTTTATTTATGAGGATGTTATGTGTTCAGAATGTTCTGAATGTTTAATGTAATGGATTTATGCACATAAATCCATGCTGACTACTACAGATCACCTTCTTGTCCTTTGTATGTTTGGAAATAGGTTCCAGGATGATTTGTTGCATCATCTTCCCAGTGATCAAGGTGAAGCTGACTCACTTGTATTTTCCAGGATCTTCCTTTTAGCCCTTCTTGAAGATAAGGGTGACATTTGCTTTCTTCTAGTCCTCAGGCACCTCTCCTGATCACCTCAGTCTTTCTAAGATTATCAACCGTAGCCTTTCAGTGACACAGGCAATCTCCCTTTGCACTCATGGGTGCATTCAATCAGGCCGCATGGACTGATGTTTAAATGTCCAGTCTGTTTAAATGTTCCCTTAACCTGATCCTCCCTGACCAAGGATACGTCTGTGTTGATCTACGATTTTATGCTGTCAGATGCTTCAGATTCCTGAGGGTGAATTTTCTCAGTAAAGACTGAGGTGAAGAAATCACTAATGTTATCATATCCTTCAACACCAGGTACCCAGACCCATTCAGTAGTGGGCCTACGTTTCCCATGGCCTTCATTTTCCTGCTCAGGAACCTATAAAAGCCTTTCTTGTCGCTCTTCATGTCCCTTGCCAGATTCAGCTCCAGATGCACTTTGACTTTCCTAACTCCAGCCCTACACACTCAGACAGTGTCTGTTTTTCTCACAGGTTATCTGAGGGATCTTTTGAACCCATTTTCTGTCTAGAAATGTATCTCATGGAATGATTAATTCTTTTCTATCCTTTTTTCATTCACAGATTTTCATGCTGTTACTTTTGTATAAAAATATGTTAATACATGTTGCTTTTTCCAGTGGAGCAGTATACTTTGTCTTATTATACTACAGTCGCAAAATATTGAAGGGATAATAACAAGAGATAGTAGATGAAGATTAAAAAGTTGCAGCTTGACTTTAGTCAGTTATGGTAACTGACCCTGCGCACTAACTTGTTTAGTTAATGTCATAGTCCTTCTATGTGTTTCCCCCCCCCCCCCCTCCCCCCCAACCCCAAAGCAACTGTTAAGCATTTCCATAAAGTCATCCTGGAATTTTAATTTTTTATTTGTGTTTAAGTGTTAACTGAAGACATAATTATTCCAAGAAATGACAAATTATTTCATATCCACTTAAGCACTGCAAACCTTCTGGGTGTGCTTTCAGTGATGCATGCATGCTGTTTTTTCTTCTGAGTATAGAAATCCTTAATTAGGTTGTGTCCTGTTTATACTAAGTTTTTACACTTGTCCACATGATTCCATTTGCTGATGTTCTGGCAATGATTGAGCCAGGGATCCTTGAGCCAGACACATCTACAGGGTTCAGATAGGTGCCTCACAGATACCACCTCCAGTTCCAACATAGTATAATCATGTCTTTAGGGGGAAGAGATAAAACTACTAAGTCCCTCTGAGGAACAGTTTCCTGATTCAAGTTCTAGAGCTAGCTTGGAGAGCAAAAAGAGATGAATTCTTGACCAGGTTGGCAGATGGTGTTCAGTGGTAGTTTCCTTAGCAGTTTAGTTAATCCACTTTGTATTTCTTATAAGGAGTTGAAATCAGCAAAGCTATCAATCTTGACATTTAACTTCAATTTTGTATAACTGGGCTGCATACTATAAACATGTGAATACTTGAAGTGAAATATGAGACAAATCATTCTTCTGAACAGGCCACGGCTTAATGAATGGCCAATAATAGGAAAGTATAAATTCATCCAGTAAAAGGGGTCTGTAGTGTCTGTGAAGGGAAAAGATACAATCTAAATTTCAGTGAGTATGCCATGGTCTTGTTACCCTGTGGCGTTTATGATGGAAGTTAATATCTTTCTGTATTATTTTAAAATAGATGGTGGTGCATTGTAGGTAGAAGGAGTCCATCTTTGATCATAGAAGGCAGAAGCTAGTTGGTTCAGTAGTATGAGTACTAATATATCCTATGCTCAAGTTAAGGAGCCTATTATGGTATAATAGTGTGACATTGCTTTAAAATAAGTTATTTGTTTTGTTCCTTCTTTATTTCTGGAGTGAATACCTAGTGCTCACAATTGGATTAGAAGAGAAAGTAGAAAGAAGGGGAAGGAGAAGCAGGCAAATGTAGAGGAGACCAGATAGAAACAAAGGCAGAAAATGTTTTTGTTGATTTGGGTGTTTGTTTTTTAACAGAAGTTACTGATTTCTTTTGTAGACTGCTATACATTCAGAAACAATATTTTGCAGAATATGAAAAATTAACCTAACATTAATATAATTTATTAAAGTCTAGAGATGAAAGTATCCCAGAATTTAAATTAACACATTTGAAGTAGTCTCCCTCTTCTGTTAAACCTGAAAAGTATTTATGTTTTTATTTTGTGGAGGTTCTCCTTAATCGTTTGCAAATATAACTGAACTACAATATTCATTATGTAAAAGGAAACTTACTTATGTGCTTTCTAGATTCACATATGCAGACCTTGCTTCTATTCCAGACTTGGCTGTATATATTTCACTGTTGAATGCCTCTGATCAAAGTCAAAGGTCTATGGAAAGAAACTTCAGGAATAAAAATGCAGGAGTCATTAAATGCAGTTGCTGTTATGAATGGAGAATATATGCACAAAGTGAACTTTGCATCTTTAAAATTGCTCTAGTACTTCCATTAGTTTACCTTCCCTGTTTGTGTTTCCCATATTAATTATCTTCTGGGAACTATCAATTTGAAATCTTTTAAAAAAGGGTTTCTACCATCACAATAGGGTAGGTAATAGACAAAAATTCTTTATGTTTTTGTAATTTTTTAGTATTTCTGCACAAAATCTGATCTTAAAAATAATATTGCCTTTAGTTATCTGAAATGTATTTATATTTTCTCCACATTGTTTATTTCTTGCTCTTTCCATTGTTGCTTAGGACTAGTAAATGGTCTAAACAACATATTAAAACAAGTGCATTTGGATTCAGCTTGTGATTGAAGTGAGATCATTGTATAATTCTTATATCATTGTTTTATGGATAAAAGCAAGAGGAAAAATGTTTTGTGAATCTATTTCCATTACTTGAAATAGGAAAGGAAGGAAGAGATTTGAAGAAGTATAAAAGTAGGTAATGTCATTACTGTCTCTGTATATTAAGATTTTTTTCTTTCCTGAAAGTCTTTATAGAGCACTTAAACCAGATTGAGACAGGATCTTTTTCAGTATGCCAGGCAGTTGGCTTACTTTGAATACCTTGTTACTTTTGGAACTGGTATGTATGAATTTGTTGGGGATTTTTTTTGTGGGTTTTTTTTTTTTTTTCATTTTCCTGCTCTTTCTAATCATCTCTAATGTACAACCCATGCCTGTTATATCTCTCAACAGCTTTAACTGAAAAGCCTTCTATTAGAAATGGTTGATTGTAGCAGACTGAGAGAAAAGCCTTGTAGAGCAGTTTGTCTGACTGGGTTTAGTATTAGGAATGACAGGAGAAATATTATTGGTATTTATACTGACCATTACCTGGTTGTTGCCCAATGAATGAACTGTGAAAGGAATTAGTGATTTAAACTCATGGTTTCTGTTTTTTTTTCACAGTAACAATCTCATAGTGCCTGGTTGGTTAGGTAAAAACTTGGACCCCAGAACGGATTCTTAACTTTCTTTAAGATGGCCAGAATTTGACCATTTCTTTTCAATAGAGTAGAATGTTTATGTTGATTGGGGTACTTCTAGCTTTCACCTCCTTCCTTATTCCATGTGCATATCCTTTTAGCCCATAAGATAGCTGTGAAAATATTGTTTGGTTATAGATCTAGATGTAAAACGTGTATGTAATACATACACATCAGCAGACAAGTACTGTTGTTTATGGAAAGCATATTATTAAATTTAAAAAATGTGTGAAAATGTTCTCATAATTTATAGCGGTTTAGTTTTCCCATGTGTTCTGAAATACTGGATAACTGTGGTTTTAGATAGAACTATTTTTCAGTAACTGTTTTACACATTTTTCAGTATGTTTGCACATTTTTCAGCTAAGAAAGTGCTTATTTGCCTTTTTTTTTTTTTTTCCAATAATGTATTCTTGTGATTCCTGTTATCCTTAGCATCTCCTGTCTCTTGAGTGTGTGGAAGTTATATTCAGTAGCCATTGCAGAAAAATCTAGTAAGATCTAGTTAAGACTGAGTTTTGAGTTTAATTCTCTTGATTAAGGCAGACTTTTTTCTACCTGTCCTGGAAGAGGCTACTTATATTATAATTAGAACCAGAAATCTGTACGTCAGGTTTTTTGAGGTTTATCTGGCACTTATAATAGTAGGATTGCAATAAGTAGTTGCTTTGTGTCTCAGGCCCAAATCATATGAGAGTTGATAGAATATTTTTTAAATAATGTAAACTATTAGTAAGTGTCTAAATGAAGTGATGTTTTCCTGTAATAGGGATGAGGGGGTGTCAACATGGAAAGGTGCAAGTAGTGTATTATGTGTGTCTCCCAGTTGAATGAATGGTTAAAGAGTCATGTCTAGTAGGAAATTATCACTGTAATTATACAAATATTTTAAGCAAGAGTTTTTAAAATTGCAAATAAAACGGCATAATAGAGATAAGCTGTTCTTCTGTAGTTCAAACATTATACTAGCTTTAAACAGATGCCACGAGCTACACAAACTATACAGGTGCAGTCTCATACAAGTTCAAATCTAGCTGTTGTGTGAAGCACTGGAAATGAAATAAGCCACAGAAAAGCTGCAGTTGTCACGTGACTAAACCACAGCAGCCAGAATTAATGGAGAGACAGCAAACCGGACGTAGAAGTTGTCAGCATATATCCATAACCTGAAGTGGAGGGTGTTTAAATATTTTCTAAGCTATTCCTTCTATTTGCTAACAGAACTTTTAAATATTTATTATATTTATTGGCTTAAGTTTTTGCTAAGTGTTTTCTTTTTTTTTTTTTTTCCAACCAAGGATGCTTGAGTCTCTCCTTCTGTGACCTTTTAATGCACCTGGACAATTTTCCTCCATTGCTATGGGGAGTATAGCTCAAGTCACTCAATATTTTTCCCACTAAAATGGAAAATGATGCTGCCTACATTGCAATGTTTTAAGTGCATTAACCCAAGAAGGGCTGAAATACTGAAAGATTGACATTCTCTCCTCTAAAACTGCATGCAACCACATTTGCATGTAGAAAATACTGTGTGAACAGTAACATCAATAGTAGAAATAGATGATGAATAGTTCAGTGCAGGGAGATATGCAAAGTGTCTTTTAAAAAAATTACTTGCATTTCAACATGTTAATGAGACAGTGTTTGCATTATTAAATGTCTTACACTTTGTGTTATGTAGCTTTAATTATTAGTGTCTGAGACACTGAAGGCAGTAAAAAAGTAAACCAGATGCATATCTATGGGATTATACTGCAGTAAAGTCTTGAATTCAAGGTTAAAACCATAAAGCCTTAACATTTTACAAAATTTTCAGATAGACTCCTTTATAAATTGTTCTGTGTGGTTTAAATTATTAATATTTGTAGTTTGAATGAGACAGCTGTTATTGTAACACATTCAGCTTCTTTCAGTATGATTATGTTAAGAAAAAATTCTTCTGCCTTAATTCTGAGCCTCACACATAATTTTCTGTTCATGTCAGGTTTGATGGAAAATTAAATTATTTTGGTCTGTTAATGGGAGAAAGTACATTAAGTTTGTAGAATTTACTTACATGCTTAAGTCTTCTACTGTGTCTTAGGACATCGATTGACTAGCTGAAGTCAATTGGCCTACCGATAAAAACTCAACATAAGCTTTTTAACTTGAGGCTTTCATGTTTGTTAGAATAGCTAAAACTCAGAAAAGGCAGTACATAGTTGGTGTGTTTCTCAGCATTTTTTCTGATCTGAGTCAGATTTTTGCAAATGTATATAATAGTTTGAGATCTCTCTTTGATTATTCAGTAGAATTGAGTGTGTTGTTGGAATCTGCCCATTTCAAATCAACTTTGTAAAAAAAAAAAAAACCCAAACAAAAAACATATAGACTTCATATGACTATTCCATAGTAAAGATAGCTTTTTCCTTTTTTTAAAAAAAAAAAAGTTTCCATGAGTTTATGAAAATATCATATAGATTGACTAGACTGATTAGAAAAAGCCTCTTCATAACTGAAAGCTTTCATCTAGCATAGACCTTCCATGAAGACTTCACACTGTTTAGAATGAGCACACTGAGTTTAAGGTTGCAGCTGTGTTCCAAGGTATTTATTGGAACACAAAATTCTTGGAAAATTAGCAGCATTGGTTCACCTGGAAAATGTGGATTTCTTATGTGAGTGAAACACCATTGTAGATTCTTACTAAAATGGCTAAGAGGTTAGAGTGAGGTAAAACAAGTTCAATATTAAGTTGTGTTCAATGAGTTCATGTAAATCATAGAATCATAGAATGATTTGAGTTGGAAAGGACCTTAAGATCATCTGATTCCAAGCCACCTACCAAGGGCAGGGGCACCTCACACTGGACCATGTGACTCACCGCTGTGTCAAGCCTGGCCTTGAACACTGCCAGGAATGGAGCATTCACAGCTTCCCTGAGCAACCCATTCCAGTGCCTCACCACCCTCATGGTAAAGAACTTCTTCCTTATATCTAACCTGAACTTCCCCTGTGTAAGTTTGAACTCATTACTCCTTGTCCTATCACTGCAGTTCCATAAATATATTTTAATGTTATACCTCAAAAAAAGACACTGTTTTTCCTGAACAATGTATTTCTATGATTCTATGATTCAATTAGACTGCATGTAAGCAAACATCAGTATAGTGTACTCTGTGACCTGCTTCATCATCTGTAAACTCTTATCTAGGATTGCCTCCTGCCATGCAAATATCCTGATTTATCTGCAACTTAGTATAAGCTACATACTTTAAGATAAAGTGTTTTATTAGAAAATGTGTGATTCCCAAAACTGAATGTCATATGTGTATCTTAACCTAAGTTATCAAAACTACAGTTGTGCTGGAGAGATTGTGTCAAAAGATTACTTAAAAATAAGACTGTTTTGATAGGGTAATGGTGCTGCCGTGGAAGTCCCCCAAAAATTCAAATCACAGAGTTCTAACTAAAGAATAGCAGCCTTAAAATGCCTATTCCTGATTTAAATTTGAAGAAAAGTAATTAAGGAGTTTCCCTTAGTTTGTTTCTCCCCCACCCCCCAGAGGTGAGTTTGATTTTTGACTTGCAGATCTGTTTGTTAGTGTGGTGAAAGAATTAACTTGGAGGATCAGAAACCACTGGTACAGGAAAATAAAATGAATACTTTTCTTAGAAGAGGAAAAGAAAACAGGATATTGTTTTCAGTAGTTTCCTTGAGTGGCAATGACCAAATACTGCGGCCCCCCCCTTTTTTTTTTTTTTTTTTTTTTCATTGTGCTGCTAATAATCTGCCCATCTGATTGATACTTACATCACATGTTATTTTCTACGGAAATGGTGGAAGTTCATGTATTTCTAGAATGGTACATTCCTCCTCCGCTTTCCCTCCCAACTCATAGAACAGGATATCTCTGTTAGTTTCACTAATGGTGTATATGAACCTTTTCAAAAAGGTTCCTTTTTGTAAATTTTAAATTAACATTAGTTCCATAGCTTGCTATATTTTTCCTTCTCCCATGCAGGTTATTACAAGCTTTTGTCAAAAGTAATTTTCTTCCAGCAGTGTAACAGAGATGTCAGCTAGTTTGAATCGTAGTAATTTTATTGCTTTTTGGTTTACTTTTGATGAAACAAAATTTTGTAAAATGCTTTTCCAAACCGCTGACTTCAAAGTACAGCTCGACTTGTACAATGAATTTAACTGTACTATGAAGAAAAAGTGTATGTTTTCGTCTAAAAGATTAATTTTTGCTCACAGAATTGTGGTTTAACCAGGCTTCAAGCCAAACGATTATTTTAGATTTATATGTTTTATATCTCCATAGTCTCCAAAGAGATGTCATTGAAGTCTGGTAATTGTTAGTCTTTTGAGAAGGGCATGTACTTATAAATAAATGCTTTAGCATTAATTTTTGAGGAACAAGCTAGGTGACTTCTTTGTGTGGATTTGAACAATTAAATTTGCTTTACATTCTAAATAACTTTGTGTGTTTGTCATTTAATTTGTAGTATTGCTCTCCACTATGAGCTAGATAATGCAAAACTCTTGGATAAGATCATTTCCTATTGTATCTGGTGTGTAAGTTTCAAAGCCAGAGTCATATTGCAGTGTCATAGGTCAGGAAAACATTCAGCTGGGAGTTAGAGTGGAGCAAACAGCAAGGAAGCAAACAAACAAACAAAATTCCATTGTTTTTGGAACAGATGGTGTCCCCACAAATTTTGGGCATAATACAGAAGGTCCTACTGAAACAGCGTGCCCTTGGCTTGTACCCCTTGATTGTTTTACCTGGTGGTTGTACAAGGCATCTGAGGTTATGTTTAAGAACAGCTGTTTTGCATAGATTGTTGCAAGTTTGATGTGTCTTTCATTTCCAGGAGAAATCCTGTAAGTGTTGTTAAGAAGTTAGGCTGCTCCAGGAGCATCATAAGCAAAACATAATTCATGGTCCAGGACACATCACCATGTTCTTATTAGGTGATTGTTTAACCATCTTTGGCTATTTCTGTAATTTTAAATAGAGGCACTCTTCTACTACAATTCTCTCAGGAGCTCAGTTGTAGTGTTTGTTCCTGATGCTAAACTCTATAAATTAATTCCTTTTAAAGGGAAAACCCAGAAAAAGTAGAAATGCCTCCCTCAGGTAATTGTGCCAGTGCAGAGCATTCAAAATCATCACTAACATTGTTCATGTTCCTGTTCACTCATTTCTTATTTCATTCTGAAATAAATCTGGAAGAGTTCTGAATATGAAAAGAATGTTAGAAAGCTGTAGCAACATGAGACACATGCATGTGCTTAGTAAAATTTCGTGTGAGAAGACTCAACTTGTTTTTTACTTAAGGCAGATTTTTATGAGAATCTTTAAACAGGATACAGATTGGGTAAGGTTTTACTTTAAGGTCCTCGTCGGTTGTAATTGTGGTGTTACATGTGCATAAAAAGAATTTTGAGTGATATAGCTGTAAGTGCATGTTTTAGAAGAGCCATTATATTGAATCTACTCTAGAACATATCTGTAAGAGAAGTTTTGGAAAAAAAAATCAGCATAATATATCCACTTGTACATGCCAATGCATTCTAATATATTATTTTTCATACTGCATTTTACAGTTTGCTATCAGTTGTCCTCACCAAGTTCTCTCAGTGATAGATAACTACTTTTGAAATGTTTGTGTCTGAAGTATGAACCTCGGTGCTATATAAATAGAATTTTATTCTAACATTCTTAAATACCTTTATTCTGAAAATGGCTGTTCTTGCAGCTCTGAGTTCTGTTTTGCTTTTCTCTTAGCATTCTAGGGGGTGCAGTTTTTAAAGGCCACTGTCTATCATACTTACTGAGGATTTTCTCTGTTGCAAAAAAAATCACAAGCAAGAGGAAATTGCGTGAATCATTTTATCAAAGAAGAGCAGTGTGAAAGCTGTTGTACGTGATTCTTTCACAGGCAAGCTTACAGTTCAGTTGTGTGTATAGGTTCCCTAGTTCAATTCATCTTACCAGACCCACGTTATATTATCTTTGGGAAAGTTTGCAAGACCGTTCAGTTAATGCATCACTTCTACTAGGTGTTATGTCCCTAGATTTGAAAGTAGCTTCTGCTTTGTAGCTGTGCATCTGGACAAGTCCTGCTTTGTTTCGAATATTCCCTGGTCTTCCAACACAAAGTGACTTAATGACCATTAATAACATTAGTAAAGCCCTTAATAAAGAGAAGTTGTGGATGCCCCGTCTCTGGCAGTGTTCAAGGCCAGGCTGGTGGGGGCTTTGAGCAACCTGGTCTAGTGAAAGGTGTGGCAGGGGGTTTGGAACTAGAACATCTTTTAAGGTCCCTTCCAAACCAAACCGTTCTGTGATTCTATTAAAACTAAATTGGCATTTCTAAAATATGTGCTGTCTGCAGGATAGGATATGTTAGTGGGTATTTTTGAAAATATTACGTATCTCGTGGCATACATTAAGTATGATTATTGTTCTTTTTTTCAATTCTTGAATTACTGAGTCTGTGTATGGTGTTGGATGTTTATGCAGGAGGCTTTAGAAAGGAGATGAAGCTCATCAGGATGAAGAACAGAGAAGTGATTCCAATGTTTATTGAAAAGGGCAATTCAAGATAATTATTATAACTGATAACTTGCACCTGCTGCCTTTTTTGTTTCTCCTATTTCTCTGCTGCATCACTGAGTTGCTATAATTCTCTTAAAGAGCTTGTGAAACTTTTGAGTTCATAATTTAGTTCATTTCTCAGATTTTATTAAAATGATATGAAGGTGCTTTTTGTTTCCTTTATGATAGTTAATCAACTGATTATACCTAAGGCCAAATTGTACTTTTAAAATAATTGTTTCAGTATGCTGATTGAGTCGTATTCATGATCCTTGGAGCAGTGTGGTTCTTTTTTAATGAAACTTGTTCAAGGTATGACATTTTTCCAATTTTAAAAGAATTTGAGATTCTTATAGCAAAGATATTAATTTGCAGTCCAGTCTTATTTCATGCAATTGTTAGTAGAATAACTGAGCCTGAGAAAACATGGTGAAGAAACATAAAAGATGGTGAAAAAGGGGACACAGCAAAACATAGACACACCTAAATGTAACTCAAACACTGGCTAATCATACCCTGGCAGCACTGTGGTGGGTAGAGAAGTTAATACGCAAAGAACCCTATTACCTTACAGCTTAAACGTGATTTAAAATATTTGATTGAGTATTTCAGTGGGTTCAGGTTTGTATCCAAAGACCCATTTTAGCCGTCTCATGACTACTTAGTTTTCATATTCAGTGAGTCTTGTGTACTGCTATTTCATTGAAATAACACTGAAAAATGCTGAAGGCATTGCAAAACCAAACCAAACTCAAAACCAGAAAGGACCCCAAACAATATTTCTTCTTCAGAAGATCACACCCTTCCTGCCTGACACACATATATGAACACATACATGTCTAACCTGTTCAGAAAGAGCTCTAACAATGCTGGTTCCACAGGCTGCTGAAGAACGTGGGAGTTCAAGGTGATAGGGCTTTAATATTTTTTTCCAAGTATTTAATCACATTAGCAAATAATTCTCAAACTGTCAGAGAAAGGACACACAGTAAGAAATATTGCATCTGTGGTTAATTTCCAAGGATAAATGCAATGTATGTCATAGTCTGAGCCTTACAAAAAAGTGAAAGTGATCCTCCTAAAACTAGAAAAGGCTGGAAGAGATACTATTGACTTTTCTATCTCCTAGTCATTGCTAATACTTTGTGCCAGGAAGCGTTTATGTTGCTTATAACCTGTTTTCTTAGTACTGGCTTGCTTTGTTGATCGTCTTCCACATAAAGAAAATATTCTCATTATATGCTTATGTTGGAAGATTTTCTGGTTCATCTCTTCCTGGTGGTTCTGTGCTAAGCCAATTTTATGAAATCTAATTAGCAGTGTAGAACTTTCTTAATGTAGTTTAATCTGGATCTGGTTTGATGGTATGGTTTGTCACATTTTACTAAGAAAACTGAACGAGTCTGTTGTCTAAGCAAAATTAGATGGGTAGGAACTGGCTTGATGGATACATTTCTTAATTTCATGCTGATTGTTATTATAATTAAAAAAAATATGTAAAATAGCATGCAGAAGTCTGAAGCAAATCAGAAGCATAATAATTTGGCATTCTTTCTCAGTGACATTTTTTTGTCTGCTGAACAAGTCCAAAGAATAAACAAGTGCAAAGCCAATTTTCTCTTCTTACATATAATCCATTAAAGTAATAACTAGAACAAAGTTATTTTTGTGATGCAAAATTTCTGACTTGCACTTAAACAAAATAAAAAATGCAGGTTAAGTTTTACAAAGATGGTGCCTAAATCATAAGTGCAATGTCTATGCAACTGGACGTATTTGCAGCTTTGAAAATTGTATTCCACTTTTACTTTGATTTTTGAGTTGACTTTCTTTTATATATTATATTTGACTCTTTTACCCCTGTTGTGGTTTAAACTCTGTCAGCCACGCAGTCTCTCTCTCTCTTCTCCCTTTCCTCACCCCTCCTCCCAGAGGGATGGGGAGGAGAATCGAAAGAATGTAATTTCCACAGGTTGAGATAAGAACATTCCAGTAACTAAGGTATGACACAAACCACTGCTGCTACCACCAATAATAATAATGATAAGGGAAATAACAAGGGAAGAGAAAACAACCGCTCACCACTTGCCGACTGATACCCAGCCCAACCCGAGCAGTGATCCAGCCCTTCCAGGTAACTGTCCCCAGTTTATATAGTTGGCATGATGTGCTGTGGTATGGAATACCTCTTTGGTTAGTTTGGGTCAGGTGTCTTGTCTCTGCTTCCTCCTGGTTTCCCCTCCTCCCTGGCAGAGCATGAGACTCAGAAAGTCCTTGGTCAGAGTAAACATTACTGTGCAACAACTAAAAA
>JANHGB010028558.1:0-11753 GCA_026283785.1 Coracopsis vasa | reverse complement strand
GTGGAAGGTGTCCCTGCCCATGGCAGGGGTTGGAACTGGATGAGCTTTAAGGTCCCTTCCAACCCAAACCATTCTGTTATTCTATGATACACCAGCAAAAAGCCACTTGGTGCTGACCCTAAACCCTGCCCCAAGAGCATTCACCAAAGCTACCAGCTTGGTTAGTGGAAGGGGAGCATGAATCAAATCCACGTCCTGCCAGGGAGCGTTGGGTGGGAGGCAGCAGGACGAGTGGCTGTTAAAACCCTTGAGCTGTTAGGAAGACTCATGCACTTCAGCAGTTATGGCTTTCCTGTTGTGGTTCTGTTGCCCAGAATGGTCACAGCCTCGAAGAACACCTTCACATCCCTGACCTGGGTTTGAGTTCAGTCAGTGCTTCAGCACTGGTGTGGAAATACAGTCACACTGTGCCAAACTACATCTGTAGCACTCTGCTGTAGGGTGCTTGTGTTGGTTGGCTGTCCACAGGTTGGAGATCAACCCATATATCAACCCACGAGGTTATCAGTGGACTGGAATGTAGTTAAAGGTGCTTCCTTTTTTGCTTCAGATCATAGAATCATCGAATGGTTTGGGTTGGAAGGGACCTTAAAGCTCATCCAGTTCCAACCCCCTGCCACGGGCAGGGACACCTTCTATTAGACCAGTTTGCCCAAAGCAAAGAATGAATCACAGTGCATTTGCATTTTAATTCACTGCTGGGGTATAATTTCCTTGCTCTTGAGATGGATATAGTCAGATGTCCTGTGATGTTTTACATGGGATGGAACAGGTGAGAAATGGTCTCTTTGTTTTGACACTGGTGCTGCACTCTTGATGTTCTTCAAGTAGAAGTTCATACTGGTGAAGTTCAGAAAGCACTGTGCATGGTGACATTGGAACATGTCTGATTTACCTTGCTGGAACCACTGTTTTTTTTCCTTTAAAATACATTTTTCCTTTTTCTCTCTTTCTTTTCCCCAAACAGGAAGAGAAAATCCATTCAGGAGAGACTCTTCTTCATGTAAGTGTTATTTATGCTTGCTTATGAAATTACAAAAGGGTCATAAAGCTCATTAAAACATTCAAATACTGAACGTTTCCCATCTGTTGATAGAAACTAAGTATAGAGCGTGTAAAAATAGGTGGTAGTTACACAGTAATAACGCTCAGCAACTGTTATCTTAAATCGCTCTGTGCACTTCTTCTGTGCATATCACTGCAGGATTTAGAAGCCGTTTCAAAGCACTTTGCAGACGTTTAAGCAGCATGCCCATAAAGTTGGTGTGTAAATCCTGGAGGGATAATGCTCAAGTGGCTTGCCCAAAGCAAAGGAGACCTGTAATTTAAAGCTGGTTTTAGCACCCCAGAGTCCTTGATTCCCAAACCCTGTGACAAGAGTCAGCTTCTCTGCCTTGGATCCTACAAAATCCAAGTCCTGCCTATAGAGCTATTTGTGTGCATGTGTAGTGTGTGCATGTGTGGGTAAGAGAGAGCGCGTATCTGTGTATTTGGCCTCAAATAGCCTATAGGTATTTCAGGCCTTTTCTACAACCTCTGGTGATGCCCATTACAAGAAGAGTAGATGCCACTAGCCATTGGTGAATACTGTTGCAAATGTTTTGTGGGAGCCTTTGGCTCCAGACTGACTGCCCAGTCTGGAGGAGCTGGTGCATTATTCTTCATGGGACCAAGAAAGCTCCATGTCATAAAGATACAACAGGTTTATATCTCCACACCACCCTAGTGACCTGGTTGGCTTGAGGTTCTCAGATCTGAAAGCTCCTGAGGAGTACAGGAAGCACCACTCTGGTATTTCTTCCTAGTAACTAAATCTGATTTAATGTTCTAAGGGGCTGCATAGATGAAGACTCTCATTGCCTTAATGCAAAATTAGCTTAGCAAGGAAAACGACTGCATTGTTCCCAATGCAGGGCCTGCTTTGCATAACTTCCACGCATGTTCTACATCCAGTGGCATGGCCAGCCCACGAGCACTCACCTCAGGCTCATTGCCCATAAGTCAACATTTGGTTTGATTCTGTTATAAATAACATCTCCCTCGGAATCACAGCACTCCATTCCGCTTGCGTAGCAACCGCTGGTTAATCTGTAGCAAAAACGCCGTGTGGTAACAAATGGTTTTTTGCTATTGTTGAGCTGGAATGTTAGTTCAGCTTCTAGATGAAAGTGGCTTGCGCAAGGCGCCCCGGTAGACCATGATCTCTGTGGCTTGTATGGTAGTTCCGTAGGCAACCGTGTTCTGCTCTTCCTCTCCCCTGTGCTTCCCTTCATCTTCCACCTGGGCGAGGGGTGGGCTTAGGGGAAGGCAGGGAACGTTGCATCCTGCAAAGCATCAGTGTGGGGTTTATAATAAGCCCGTTGCTAGTCAAGGATCTGTTGAAAACACTCTTTATTCTGGTTGTGTTGCTAGCAGAAATGTTGTAAGACACTGTGTTTAAAATAGCTTTAAACCACTAAGTGTTCTTTGGCTGGTTTTATGGATAGCATAGCATAGTCTTTACCTAAAGAAAGAAGAAGCCAGTAGCAGGTGAAGGATATCCCACAGAGGATTAAAGATTCCT
The DNA here is from genome assembly GCA_026283785.1 of Coracopsis vasa. Lineage (NCBI taxonomy): Eukaryota > Metazoa > Chordata > Aves > Psittaciformes > Psittacidae > Coracopsis > Coracopsis vasa. Next base: position 9,190 of record JANHGB010028558.1, on the reverse strand, counting down.
CCTTCCCTGCAGCTGGAATTCTAGCTGAGACTAGGTTGAGAGTTTGTATCATCATCATTTTTAAAAGGTAAAGGAGAAAGATGAAATCCAGAAGGTTTTTTGTTACGACCATTTAAAACACTAGTAGCTCATTATTATTTCACTCTAGTGTAGGAAACTCAAACCTCTTGAAAAGCACATCCTTCCCAGAGATTTAAGTGGCAAATAGTGCAACAAAACTACCTTTTAAAGGGAGAAGCTCCCAAATAGGTAAGAACCCAAAGAGATGAACCCTAGAGCAGTGCTTCTATGGTGTCTGGAAATTGCAGACAAGCGTGCAGTGCAGATCTGAAGGGTTTTGTTTGGAGATTTCAGTGTCACAAGTAATTGGGAGCTTCTTATGTCCAATACATATAGCCTGAAATGAATGAGCAATGAAGAGTTTGTGGTCCAGAGGCCATTTGTGGTGCAGCCTTCCATCACCTGCTGTGGCTTTTCAACAGCTAACGGCAAGCTTTGAGCATCAGAGCCTCTCTCTTCTGGTTCTGTGCATGAAATATTATGACTTTGACTCAATAACTCTGTGCCTGTCTGTGCATTGGCTGCCCTTGGCTTCCTCAACTGTGTGAGCTTCCAAACGAGAGTTAAACTCCAGGGATGGGAATAGTAAGGATATAGTGAAGTGGCAGGATCATGAAGAACCCAGGATAGGGACTTCTTCAGGCCATATTCAGAGGGGGTTGATTCACTCCTGTGGCGGTGAATGCTTGATGGGGATTAACCCCTCAGGACTGTGATTTGGTCTGGTCACCACCACAGGAGGTGACCACATTGAAACAGGACTCCCTGTGACAGTAACCAGCCATATGTAGTTGTAATGATAAGAAAGGGACCGTCTTATTATAGTCACTTTGCGACAAATACTACCACAATTCATTACTTTCCATCAGTGCCTCATCCTATGGAGGAATCACCACTGCCCATCTACATTGAGGAGGGGACAGAAGTCCCGACTGGTGAGTGCAGTTGGGATGGGATGTGTTTAAGGGGGGGTATAATGGTACTTGGGTTTTATATTCCTCACGTTTGTCTATACCCATTTGTCATTGAAAACTGTAAGGCCTGTTGCAAATGTTCTGGGGTTTTCACTTTTATATTCTTAATGCAAGTGTATTTTAGAGCTCTTGAGGATGGTTCAATACTGCTAGTGTGGGTTTTCAGCTAATCATAAATCAAAGTACATAAGTCATAAATCAAAGTACATTATTTATGTAGTGCCACTGAAAGCTTCCTCACAGGATCTCTTAACGCAAGGCTGGGGAAGACCATGAGTATCACAAGAGGTAATTCCCACTTCAGCCTTTCACCCCGGTGTTGAGATGCTCGGAATAATCAGCCGGCTGGGTCAGCAGTTTTTGTCTTGCTGACACTGTCCTGCCTAGCACCCAGCAGACTCACATTGCACACACCACTGGATAGCCAGAAGAGAGTTAGAGAGCTTTGCCATTGCCTGCGTTACCCATCAGAGTGCTGCTCATCCCCATTTCTGAGCTCTGGTGTGGATGGGTTGTCACTACATGGATATATAGTTTTGGGTGGTTTATTCTGTTTTAAATAGAGGAGCAATTTTCCAGATAACCCATAAAGAAAGAGACTCAAAGATCAGTAAGCTGGACTGTGGTGATCTCTTCGGACTGTAGAAACTTGTGACTGCAGCATTTCCCAGATCCACTTCTTTATCCAACCTGTTCTTGGTTGCATACAGTAAGTGTGCCTTGGCTGAGTCTGCCTTGTTGAGCAGATGTGTCTCTTCAAATAACTTCTTCTTCTTCTTATATATCCTGAAATTTTCCATTCCAAAATTCAAGCAATTGCTTCTTGTCCTACTATCTTTTGAGCCAGATGAATTACCTTCCCTACACCTTGAGGGTATTTGTAGCTGGATCTGAGCCCAGGAGTCTTCTCATTTATAGACCATATTAATTTAGCTCTCTTATTCTTTCCTTAGATCTTTTTCATTGTCCTTATTTGTATTTCCTTTAATATTTTTATCTCCTTTCTAATCTCTGAAGACTTGAACAGCTCATACTATATCCACTGTGGTTGTTTTGCCATGGCATTATGCTTTAGATTTCCATATCATCCCTTTATATGTATGCAACCAGAAATAGCTTAGCCTTTGACCCTTCTCCTGCATCACTCAGCAGCATCACATGGAGAAAGTCTATTACATGGCTAGTCTTACCTGCCATCACCTTTAGGTCTTTCTTGGATTCATGGCTATGCATTTAGCTGCTCCTCAGGCAATGGCACTGCTCTTCTAAGATGTAGGGCTTTATGTTTCCTAGCATTAAATCCCACCCCATTGCATGCCACTTATTTTCCCCAGGGATGATTTAAGATAGTATTCCTCTGTATCTATTTTAGTGCCCTGGAATTCTATCATTTACATAGAAGTTGTTACTGTTTTATCATGTATAGAGCAAAGTACCTACAATTTTACATTACAGCTGTCTTCTGCACATTACTCCAGTCTCCTTTCCCAGCTCCATCCTGTTTGCATGCCTTCCTGAACTTTTCCTTCCTCTAGTTCTCAAAGTTCACAATGTAAAAACTGGCAGGTTTAGCCTCCTCCTTGTCTTCAATTTGTACCTTTTCTCATTATACAATTAGTGTGTTGTTGCTGTGTCTCTTCTATGCATGGCCTGATGTGATCTTTCCCACAGCAGATCATCTTTTCCTCACCTCTCCTGGGGTTGTAGTCAGCTCAGCATCTGCTCAACATCCATCCCCTCTTGTAGAACCATTCAGGCTGGGTTCTGCTGTGGCCCCTGGTATTTCATCTTGTCTTTCCCATTGCACTGAGGAAACCCGGACTGCTGGGATGGTGGCATCAGCGCCAAGAAACATACTGTAATGCTGATGAATCACAGAACTGACCAAGCAAACAAAGAAAACCAAACCCTATGTGTGAAAAGCTTTTTAGAGGATGTTTGCTCAGTGTTGTCACAAAGCAGGTTTGTTGGAAATGCAGCAGGAGCTGTGAAGTGGCCAAATGGGGTTGGGGAGGGCACCCTGTTTGCTTATTTTAAAGACGTACCTGGACTATCAATAGCGAGCTGTGATTGAGGAGAATGAGTGGAAAAAGTAAATGATGCAGAGATGAGAGCAAACCACAAGCTCCAAGTTGGGTATTTGAATGCCTTACATAGGTCAGGGCTTTTTTAATAGTATAAATCCTCAAGTCAGCTGCAAAATGCTGGTCTGGGTCTCAGTTTTGGACTTGTTTTCCATTGAGCTTACCAGCGTGATCCAGATCCAAGGTGCCCATTTGCACCTGGTGAGACCAGAATAGTTGAGATTGGAGCAGAGTAACACACAGTGCAGTGGTTAAAGCAACCCAGCACACCCATCATTTGTTTTTAAAGGGTTGTTTGGAGAACTTAGATTATTTCCTCATCTCAAGCACATTTGGGATAGTAAATGGAGCACGTGCTGTTCTGGCCCAAGCCTGGCTGGTGGTGGTAGGTCACTTTGTAGCTTCTGTATTAAAAAAATAGAGAAATCAGTAGGTTATTTCAGAGTCTAAATTTAACACTAAGTATTTCAAGCAATTGAAAAAGGAACATGCATCTCACTTGTTTATGACAGCTGCTTCATGAAAACAGCAGCTACAAATAATACCCTATAATGAAAATCTACTTAACACTGTCATGCATTACCCAACAAGAGAACAAGTGTATGGGATCCAGGCAAAGGCAGCATTGCCTCCTCTGAGGGAGGGTCTGTGTTGAGGAGAAGGTGGTTATTACTTAACTGCTGGTGTTATCTCCTTGGGTGAAATGAATACGGTGACATTTGTGCATGGATGAGTACAACTTCTGATTGGAGAAAGGTCTGAGCTCGACTTGCTTTTTATGTACTTCTGCGCTCTCTCAAGTACGTTCCTAGAGGAGGGAGGGTGAGATGCAACAAGCAGGTTCATAAACCAGTGATGTTTCTGAGGAGATTTGTGAGTGCTAGCAAAGAATCCTTAGAATAAGAATAAAATAGGGCAGGTCAGACCCTGGCTGTCTTGGTTCAGGCACAGTTTCAACAGTCTTCTATACCTGGCCTTGAACACTGCCAGGGATGGGGCAGCCACAGCTTCTCTGAGCACCCTGTGCCAGCACCTCAGCACCCTCACAGAGAAGAACTTCTGCCTAAGAGCTCATCTCAGTCTCCCTCTATTCACACTTCTATCTTACTGATCCACTTTTGCAATGAAAAGCACTGGCTTCATTGGACTTGTGTCAAATGTATACAGATGTTAGGGAGACCTTGCCTGGAAAGGATTTTTTTCCCCCATGAAATCATCTCTGTATGATGGATAGCTCCATTAGCACTCTGAAACCATATTCTCTAGGTGGTACTCACAAGTCATGGTGTATTCTAGGCTTCTCTGAGTAATCTTGATGACGGGAGAAGGATTTTCTTGTAACTGCACAGTTTCTTCCCTCCTTTTAAGCATCTCTCATGCCTTATTCAGGAGGAAGCCTGGATTTCCAGTCTGCTCATTCTCTTGGGCAGACTCACTGAAAGACAGATGCTTTGTTATTTCTTTGTCTTCCTCAATAAGAGAGTTAGAGCTGGTTTTTAAGGAGGATAACCATAAGAAGTGCACCTTTCCCAAGCAGGGAGAGTATTTGGCACCTTAGGGAGTGCTGCCTCTGTGTCTCTCTAGGAGGTTGTCTTCCCTCATAAGTGAAGAGAACCGTTTCTGTCGTATGCGCTTCAGGGTTTGCTCTTTCATGGGGTGCTGGCACATGAAAAGCTTGATTTTTGCCAGCTACTGAGTGCCTTCTGCAAGGTATTGAGTGCCCTCCTATCCTTTGCAGCCAAAAAGGACTTGATTGCCCTTGGCATCAGGCAGATCTGGACCCAGAAGACCACAGGTAGTATTTACCAATTATTTCTGTGCTTTTGCATGCCAGAGGTTGTCTGAATGGATTTCCCCAGCATACAGGAGATTTCAGGCATTCAGGACACTTGCCTGCCACTAAACCCCTCTCTTTTATAAATAATAATAATAAAATAATAAGCATGACATTTATTGCATTGCCATGGGGAAATTACACCCCCCCTCCCCCCCAAATTAACTACAGCCCAAGTAACTATTAGCTCTTTAGAGCTATTGCAAATGTGTGAGTTATATACCCTGAATGAGCACCATATGCCGATTTATTGTGTCACCGTGAGTCACAGGACACGTTGTGGAAAACAGTAATTGCTTGGCATGCGTTGTAACACTCAGTAGGGCTTTTAGTTTGGTTTTCTGAAGGGAATATGTTTTTACTCTGACAATAAAATGAGTGCTGTCTGATGTGCTGCCACCAGGGACTGTTGCTGATTTTATACTTAACCTGGAGCTTACCCATTTCCTACTCACTGCACACACCCTCTCTATCTTTTTCTTTCCAACTGCTTGTATTGTATGAGTGCACTATCAGAATATGAACCTTGAGCCTTCCGTTCGGTATTGTCTTGGCATTTTGTGTTAATCCTCCTCTCCCTTTTCCTCCTCATCTTCTTTCTTTGTCCAAAAGGGAAATTCAGATTGGTTACAAGGAAGAAACGTTCACTGTGAGTGGAGTGAAGCAGTGGGATGGGTTGAGCAGAGGTTTCATGATCTCCACTCTTGGAGGTTTTCAGAGCTTGTCCACATAAGACCATCAGCAACCCAATCTGATTTTGATGTTGGCCTTTGAGCAAGAGGTTGGGCTATGTTGACCTCCAAAAGTCCCTTCTAACCTATATTATTTTATGGTGCTGTTTAATACCCCGTTCCCATTCTGATTCATCCCTGATGCTGTGCATGTCACTGAGTCCTCACTCCGCGTTGGAGTCACTCCTATTTGTACCAGCATAGAACAGGAGCAACCTCCTGAAGGTCAATGAAGTTACAGTGGGTTTACTCACGTGGGATCAAAATGAAGATGTAAATTGTAGCCTCAGATGAGATTAGGAGGTGAAATTTGGGTCCCTCGGAAACCAATTGGAATTTTGACCAGGATTTCACTTGCGATCTCCTCAAATCTTCATTGAGTGCCAGTTGATGTTACCAGTTGAAGAAATGCGATGCGTAATTATACTGGGGCAATAAGTCTTTATAAAATAAAGATTACCTTTTCCCGTTTCAGTTACAAATCCCATTCCCAAGCAGCCTGGAAGAGAGCTTTGGGGTATTTAGGATTTAGTGAGCCACCAACTGCCCTGGCTCAGCCGTTACGTGCGGGTTTCCTCATGTGGCTGTAACCACGTGAGGGAGTTAATGCTGCACAGAGCATCTGCTCCTCAGCTAAACGCCCTCCCAGCCCTGCAGCTGCCTGCCAAAGAGCTTTGGACGTGCAGAGGGGCATCTGCGAGCTCTACAGGGTAGCAGATTCTCAGGGGTTAGCCAAAAACCACCCTTTGTCAGGACAATGCTATTTTAATTATGCTGAAGGAAACCAAAACCACTCTCAGAGTCTCCATCTCCGTCCGGGGAATTATCAGCCAGCATCTAGATATTATAGGAAATAAAATCAGGAAATATGGGAATAGTTCTATAGGGTTGCTCTTTCCATTCTGCCAAGATAAGAGGATTTTCCTCCATATCTCTCCTTTATCAGTAAGAGGTATATTGCTTATGCAAACACCTGATCTCCCATCAGGCTCTGTTGAAGGTAAACTTTACCAATGGGGTGACTGTAGTGGATTGAGGAAAGACTAAATATGAGTAACTAAAAGCCTTTGTTGTCCCTTCTTATGCAAGGCAGGATTCTAAAATCAAGATGTAACAAGACAGGCTTGCTTTCATCTACTTTTTCTAGTGATTGCTGTCCTCCCTATTCTATAGCAACATCAATTCTCAATTCTCATATGGATCCTCCTTAAATGATGTGAGGGGTTGTTCTTTCAAACATGGAAAAGTTGGGCCATGTAGAGGGAATATAGCAGTGGAAGATGCTGTTGCTTATAGGGTTGAAGGTCCCTTCTCCTCCACTCTTCCTGCAGTTCACAAGCTGTAGATTCCAAGTCAAATTTAATAGCCAGGTAATACTCACATGAGGAATGTCAAGCAATACATCTGACTCTGAATCGCCCAGGTTTCTCCTTCTGCAGAACTATCTGCACTTCATGTAGCTATTACACACATGTGACTTCCTTACAAGAACCCAGAGAAGTAAACCAAAGGAAACCTTTCTACCTTTAGTTTACATACGGAGTGTTTTTATGGCTACCTCGGCTGTTTGCCATGTCCCCATCATTTATGGGAGCACTGCAAACAGTTTCCCACCTTTCTGTGATTAGCTTTTGCACACACACAAAGAAACTCCTGGAAAACAATTGTAGTCATGGTGAAATCTGCTTCAGGTATGAAAAGTCAATGTGCACATTGGAATCTGGTTGGAAGCGTGTTCACTTAGGTGAAGTTGCACTAAGATCCTCATCTCTTCTGCTCTACATCTCTGAATTGGGTCAACAGGAGTAGGTTGAGTTTACAGTGGGGAAGGTAGGACTATAAAAGCAGCCTGCAATGAAAACCATCAGCTGGTGTGTGTTTGACAAGATAAGAGATGGAGAAAAACCCTCAGGCTGTTCATATGTTGTCGTGCTGTATTTGGGGATGCTCACCTACAAAAGCCAACAGAAAAGCCTGTGGGATTGACACTGGTATGAAGGTAGGGCTGCAGCTACTTGTTTCTTGTATTGGAGCCAGCCTTGCTCTTACAAAATTCCCTTGGGAGGCAGCAATTCCAAGGTGAATTCGATGGGGCTTTTGTCCAAGTAGTGTGTGGGATCAGGGTTTTGTTTGTGCTTGGTGTGTGCTCTGCACTTTGCAGACCGTGGTATGCAAAAGTGGTTTACGTGTTAGTTTCCCTGGAGAAGTGAAGTATTTGTGCTGGTGCTGTTTGGTTTTCCTATCTCCTGACACAGAACCGAGCACAGCTCTCCGTGCGTGAAAGCTCATGTCAGGTCCATGGTGAAAGGGAGCTGAAAATACACCTCTGGTTGGGAATCAGCCTGAATTATGTCATCATTTAAAGCGGATTGGTTTAGTGGTCAATGCCAAAGGTTTTCCTTCCAACTGAGACCTTTAAAACAGATGCTAGGGAGCAGAAATCTGATTTTTGACCAAATCATGCCCATTGAGGGGCCTGTAGGTCATAATGGTATTCCTCTGACACAGCCCTCAGGAGCACATTGAGTGGCTCTGGCCAGGCATGGGAGCTCCAAGGACAGAGCTGGAACTGGAGATGGAGCCAGGGCTGTTCTGGGATTAAACAAAACATGCCAATGTCCAGCCGTGCAAGCCAGCGCCTGGCACCAGCTGCATGAAAGCAAATAAACAGCCCAGTGTCCACACAGCTTTGCTTCTCTTTGTCTGCGTGTGTGAAAGCCTGCAGTTCACCGACCTGCTCTGCAAAGTCGTGCTCTCTCTGAGCTTGGCCATCAGCTTTGCCACTTCTTCTTTTAGCGCATCCTCTGCAGACACCACACACACTCACATGCTGTGTTTTGCTCTGCTCGTATCAGTGGTTTCGGTATCATTTCCTGTGTGAAACTTCAGATGCTTGAAGTTCCTGTTCCAGTTTTGAAGGAAAGAAAACAACAGCAGTGAATTAAACCTGAGGGTGCTTAGGGAGTCTCTGGTGGCTAAAGGTCCGTGAGCAGTTTGTGAGGTTTGGTGGCAAGGGTCCTTGCTCCACCTTAGCTCCATATCTGAGTAATCTACAGCTCATTTCTCTCAATGAATCATATATTTGCTGATAATTGCTGCCAGCATGGAGGAGAAGTCAAGACTGAAATCAAAAGCAACTCATTTAATCATTAAGTATTGGAGCTCATGGCTCTGTCCTCAGGGCTCTATGACCTTCTCAGGCTTTACAGCCTTGTAATGGGGCTAACGCTGCTGATCGCGTGTGTGTAATAGCTGTTTTCCTGGTACAAATGAGCTGGCTGGTTTCCACCCACGGTGCCGTGTTGCACAACTCTGCCTTGCATTAATGTATGCTAGAAAAACAATCAGGCACATGGGGCACGGGGGCAAAGAAGAAGAAAGGGTTGTTCTCCTCCACCAGTGGTGTTGTATGACAGGCCAAGGGGGAGAGATGAGATGAGCTCTTAGGCAGAAGCTCTTCCCTGTGAGGGTGCTGAGGCGCTGGCACAGGGTGCCCAGAGAAGCTGT
>JANHGB010028555.1:25073-45965 GCA_026283785.1 Coracopsis vasa | reverse complement strand
GTGATTTATGAAATTGCTCATATATGGGAATTCAGGCTAATGAGGTGTTGTTTGTCCACATTGTGGGGAAAATTCTGGAGAAGCTGCTGAATCTTATTTAATACGATACACCAGCCTACAGTTCAAATGGCTAGAGGCCCTCACACTAAGTTCCAACTCCAAAAACTCAAAAGTTCATTTTCTTTTTAAATAGTGAGGGTAACAAGGCCAGAAAAGACAACTTTATCATAACATTTATATCTTAAATAGTCCCACTGCTGAGGATCACAAAGTCTGTCACCATGTCAGCTTCCTCTAAGATCTTATTTAAAGCATGCGACGGTTCATAAGAGTTTTAAAAAAAAGTTTTAGCTCCTTCCTTTGACGTTCTTAGAATGAAGAGGCATATAAGAAAAACAGAAAACACACAGCTTTCAACTTCATTATTAAATGCTTCAGTAACAGGTAAGGAGCTATTCATAGATTTAGTGCTTTAGCTAAACATACCAGGCAGCCAGGACCTCCAAGCCACAGTCCTGTCCATAGTGCTTGGCTTGCATCTTCTCTCCATCACTGTTAGGGTCCTCTCCAACCCTGCAATGGAGGCTCCAGAGCTTGTCCCTGTGCCCTGGGGGCTGCCCAGTGGTGCTACCCCACATCACACTGCCAGTGAAGCTGCCCAGAAAGCTCACCTCAACGTGAGGCAGCCAGCAAGTGGCTTGGCCCTTATTGTGCCAAAGAACTACACTTGCTCATAATACACATGTGCAAAAGTACATGGATATGCTTATTTCACTACAGAAGCAAGAGAAAAGAAAACAAATTTGAGGTTATTTTTACATCAACAATGAATCAATATTTTATCAATTCCTGATATCTCTCCACTGGAGAGCAGAACATGAAATATCCGAATGCAAGCAAAAGTGTGTATCTACTGACCCACCAGAAGAAATACAGATCGACACATTCCCTCAAACAGGACTCCACGCAGTTTAAAAGCATCCAAGGAAATATTTTATCTTGCGTTTATTTATTATTAATGTAAATGTTTGCTGGGGGTATTTTTTGCATATGTCCAGGACTGGAAAACAGAAATATCATGAGAAAAGTTAACAATATTGTAGGCATCTTTTTTAGAAAGAGGATGCTGGATGTATCCTGGGAACAACAAGCAAAATTCCATTTCCATTGTCCAACTGCTCAAAGTCTGCAGCACAATATGGTTTTAGCCTTGTCTAAAGTCAGTTGACAAAAAAAAACCCAAACCTGATTTTCTACACTTTTGTCTCTGCTCTACGGCCAATTCCAGAATCATGCATGAAGGCTACATGATGTAACCAGTCATGCAATACTTAATTAGGAGGCAGTTCTTTCCAACGTAAAGTAGTTACATTCCTAAACATGTGAATTACTTCTCTACCTCATCATAATTAGTACAGTTACTAAAATCTTGATTATATTTTTTTATTCACTTGGGTAAAAGATACTTCTTGTTACAACAGATCAAAGAAGGGCAATGAGGAAGGCAATGGTTTTGTGTGTGGATACATCCAGCTACTGAATTTGATCCTACAAATATCTCACAGGGTTAATTTTACCCACATGAGCAGCCTGCTTGCATGAATAGTAACTCACGCGCAGAAGTGTTTGCAAGACTGAGCCCTAAACCCACTAAATTAATGGTGGAAATATATAAAATATATAATTGATGAACAAGTGAATTAGGATTCTGCTCAAAAGTAGGTAGAAAAGGATTATCACTCAGGCAAGCTCTCTCTCCAATGACTGCTCCTGACTGATAGATTTGTTTAAGGCTGAGTTTCTGATTAGTTCTGAGATATGAATGCTTCAAACTGTAGGAATTAAAAATAAAAAAGACTTTCTGAAAATGAAATGCAATACCCAATTCAATTAGAAGAAAATGCTATGATCTGGAATTGAACCAAGACTATGGGATAATATTACTCATTCTGTGCCAAGTTTAGTGATGTTTTCCAAAATGCTGGTTTACTTGGGTTTATTAAAAAAAAAAACAAAACAAAAAAACACACACACACCCCCCAATCTACCTTTTCACCCAGAACAGAGGCTGCTAATTTCATTAAAGTTGTTAGATATTTTCTCAGAGTGCCTCCACGCCAGTCCTAGTATTTCATTCCCCTATTTCCATCTACATTCTGCTTGCATGGAAGTGGCCTGACAATACGTTCTGCTTGCATGGAAGTGGCCTGACAAATCTATAACCGTGGCATTACATTTCCTGCACTTGTCGCACCTGCTGTCAACGTGTTTCATTACTCGGACTCTGAGAACATTGCAGAGACTTGGAAAAGTGCTGCCCATTCAAAGAAGCCCTCTCCCTGATGGCTGGCGGTCATAAGCCCCTGGGTCAGGTAATCTGCTCCGCGAACATCCCAGAAGAGCCTGAATCAACTCAACTGACAGTAGATGAGCCAAGCCTGTCAATTCATAGAGCAGCTTGAGTTCATCATCTGTATTTACATAGTTCCTCAATCAAACTCCTGCGCTCTGTAAACTACATTTATTACCCTTCATACGGGCCCAATACGGTTTTACAGTTCGCTCTCTTTACAGTAGAAGCAGCCAGAGATCTACTCCTGATAGCTATTTTCTCCCTTAATTCTCTCTTTTAAGAGGGAGTGAACAGTTATTACTTGCCAAACCAGCACATGTTCACAGAGAGAGTGCGGTCAAGTGGTCAGGAGCAGAGCTGATGTTAATTAGCAATGAAATAAGGAATGAACCAGCATTAGCCCTGAGACTAATCAATGGGAAAATCACTCCAAGCAGGCAGCTTAATGAAGTACTATACAGCTGTTTATTTTTAGACTGTTTTAGCCTGACAACAAAATCCCGATTAATTAAAAGCAAAAAAATCTTTCTAAACATATTTCCTTGCAGAGCCTTGCTGTAACTCCAGTTTGGTTGGCTTTCTTATTACATTTGTCTATGCTTTTCCCCAGCAATTAAAGACACAGCTAGAAAAATTAAGGCAGGTCAAAAAAGCATGCACCCATCAGTGGCACATGTTTGTCATCAGCAATAACCTGTCACCTCACAGGCAGCCCATTCAGGGCCCTTCACAGCACTTGACTCCCTGCCCGTCTGCAGCAGTGGATGGAAGGCAGAGCATCCCAGTCACCATCCTGCTCCCAACACCCCTGTGTCAGGGATGGGCTGGTGGAGGGAACAACAAGTGCCATGATACTATTTAGGTGAGGCAGCCTTGATCTTCTCACCATCACAGAGTGCCTCTGTGGTGAGAACATTGGTGCACAGTGCCTAAGCGCATCTGAGAATCTGAGCTTTCCTCTCAGTACGATGTGATTCCTTACATGCAAAACAGATGCAATAGAACTTCCCAAATATTTGCATTGAATGACCACAAGCGAATCACATACTACCTGCCAAATAAATTCCTGCCCCTAACCAGACATCTGAGGACAACGAGCAAGCAGCCACCCCACTGGCTTCTCTTTTGGGCATCCCTGTGCTGTATGCTCTTGGGGGATCCCACCAGCCTTCTTCCATCATCTTACTGCACCTTCCGTTCTCAGCCCCTCTGTGCCACAAGCACTGTCTGATCCTGTATCTGTCTACACTTGACGACAGCACCATAGTATAGCCTTGACCTAATCAGCTGAAAATCACTGCAGTTGAAAATGCTGCAACAATGATAAGCAAAAAAATTGATGCTTTGCTTAGTTTCTTTCTTATGAAGACTCCAAATCCACTCTTCAGTGATTTCCTACACAACATCAGGCTATAAAATGACATTTACATGACAATAAAATTAGTTACAGTTTTGACTTGACATTAAAAGCAGTTTTAATGCTAACAGTAACATGAGTTGGAGATGCAGGAGCACAACAACCCTCCTCATGCCCAGTCCCCACCTGCAAGAGTGAAAACAGGCACAGGTAAAAGGTCAACTGAAACCTGCTTTTACAGGATTTACTTTTTTCCACTGTGTATTTTAGACAGTTCATTGTTTGTTTGATCGAAGTCCTCTCATATGCTAACAGAAGCGTGATTTGAGAAGTTTCTTAATCTTTCCAAATATAATCAATAAACCACCTCTGAAATTGTGTCAAAGAAAAAAGGGAAGAAAAAACACGTCTGCCTCATAGACAGTCTCATGCAAATACATGTGTGTCCTTAGGAATTCTACGCATCTGTTTGTTGCACTATGCATCATTCTGCGATCCTTTAGGTGAGCACTGCTACCCTGTGTCCAGCAAGATCAGCACAAACCAGGCAAACTGCTCCTTCCCAGGAAAACAAGAAATCTTTAAACTGATATTATTGGCTCCTCTGTGACAGAGACAATTTCTAAGCCAAATTCACCTCCTGAAGGAGACATTACAGTAAATGTGTTCATTAGACCTCAAGTGAAAAGCCTTAATTAAGATGTACTGTGTTTGCAAAACAAGAAACAAAACTGAAGACACTCAAGTACAGTAAATATATCTTTAGCACTGAGCAGAGCAAGACAGACACTAGCTTCCATTAACACCCAACATAAGAAAACACAAAAAAATTAATACTATAGATGTATTTCAATAATATTGTTAGAAAACTTTTGACACAGCATGATATAGGTAGCATACAATATTAGACAGACATCTGCATTCTTAAACATGAATTAAGTTTATTAAAGACTATCTTGTATATAAAAAGCTAGTTTTACCAGTTTTTCTTCTTTGATCATTAATTCTGCTACATGCTGAAATAAAACTTGCTGCTGCTTTCACTTCAGTAAGTCCATTCATGCAAAGATCCCAACAATTCCCAAACTTGAGTTAAATAAACTGCCTTGTTTATGGGAGAGGTGATGGATATAAAAGAACTGACTGACTATTAGGAAGCAGAGGTGGAAGTTTATTATTATACCTGTTTAATAGTACACAGTTGTATTATGAATTCCTCAAGCTTAATGCACACCAACACAGAAGGTGAAAAAGATCCTTTTTTAAATAAAGCACTTACGAAAATGTAAGTCTTGCTACAAATAAATGATCTGATAGAAAAGATGAACTAGTCTTGCAGTTCATTTCAACTAACTTGTTTGTGATTACTTGCAAGGAAGCATGGGTGATTATCAAAGGTACCTACTCACAAGACTTGATTTTATTCAGTTGTAAAGTTTGATTTTCAGAGCTTTTCCTTTTTGTTTTCCCCTGGTTTTTTTGTTTGGTGTTTTTGGGGTTTGTTTGGGGTTTTTTTGGTGTATTTTTTTTTTTTTTTTATTTTTGGAGGAGGAGGGGGAGAAAAGGAAGAGCCACAGTGAAACAATTATTTGTTAAAAAGTGCAGACCTGAAAAACAACATCACCAGCCAGGTAATCCCCTTTATAGGCCGATTTGATAGCTCAGGGAAAGCTAAACAAAGGCACAGTGCTCTGCAACCACAACAGCTGGGCTGGAAATTGCTGCAGATTGTTAAGAGGAGCTGCAAACTAGAGATATGCAATGAAAAGCTTAGAAATGTTAGTTCTAAAAAAAAAGAAAAAGACAAATTACTCCAAAGACCATATTCTTTAAATTGTTGAAGCAAAACATGTTTATTTGATTTGTTTGTATGCCTATTAAAAAAAATGCTACTTTGGGATTCTAGGAACCCAGTCTGTCAATTTTTCAGCTTCTGCACTTTCATGGTTGCTTAGAGCTGTTTAATGCAAATACACTTTCAATATGAGATTTCATGCCCCTAAATTATACCCAGTTAAGGGCGAATGAAAATGTAAGGTAAATAACTATAATCAGCCATATTATCTTTCTCTTGGCACCTCTCACTTTACAGGCATATTTAAAGGCATCTCTGGGGTCCTATCCTTTTTAACAAGCGGCAGCGTATTTCCTGGAATATTACTTACGATGCTGTGCTGTGAACATTACACAGGTTAAAATGTTACCTAGAGACCTAGAAAGAATTGCATCTGTTGCAGAGCCACACTTGGTGCTCTGTTTAGGAACAACTGAAAAGATGAAAGAAAGCGTTCAACTATGGGATGAAAAAGAGACTAGGACCGCTTAAGTCAAGCTTTCACATCCGATGCTGTTGATCAACGCTGTTGGGGTGCAGCAATTCAAGGCAAGAAAAAGGAGACACACTTCTGGTATTCACTGAGGATGCTCTGAAAAGCACTCAGGATTTCAGTTAACATAAAGGAAAAGCATGGGAACTTCAGGATGTTTCACTCACACTGGTATTTTTAAGCTAATAAAACCATGCTTGAGAAAGAAAGGTGAACTGGACATAGCTATTAACAGCCTCATAGTCCCTTGTCATCTCCATGAAAAAGGAGACAATGATAAGCAATAATCAAGGAGCAACTAGTTATTAACTTGGCAAAGAAAAGACGGGAAGAATGGGAATCTTCAGAAGGAAATATATCCCAAAGTCCTTCAAAACAAATTTGAATTATTCTAAGCAGGCTCAAGCTTGCAGTTGGGCAGTTTTCTGCTTTGTTTTACAGGAAGATAACTTTAGGCTTCTACAAATAGATATTCTTCTGCTTCAACTAAAAGTGACCTGACTCAGAGGAACCCTGTGAGGGAATAAATTCCTGCAGACTCAGATCAGCTTGTCTCTCACATGAATCCCAACTGCTACCATACCTCTATTTACCAGCTTTTTATTATCCAAGCTATTTTTACATCATTAGTTTGCAGATCTACTGATGCCGAGGTTCTGCTTTCTCCTAGGAAGCAGTTTCTCCACAAATCAAATTTCATGCAGTCATTTGTCTTTTGTGAAGCAGCCTGCAAAGCTCTCGACCAATTTATCCCTCTGCAGAAGGTCTCACCTAACAATTTAAACGATGCTTGCTTAGCTAAGTTAAGTTAGACCCTGTGTAAAGATAGATTTCTACCCTTGTGTTTAACGAAAGGGTAGGGAAAAAGTAGCAGTGAACAGAACACACAACTGTTTGTGTGACTGGCACGCAGGGTAACCTTCAGAGAGTCAAGTTTAGCCTCAGCTCTCCATCCATAACCCATTATGGTAACAGCTTCACAGGGTGAAGTTCACTTTTCGTAATCCTCAGATGAAAAGTGCTGAAGAAGAACAAACTAGGATAAATAATGGACTGCCCTGGTTAGGGCACATCAGGCTGCTAAATACATCAGTCTCTAGGTCTTTCAATATTACCACAGTATTTCTGCTATCACAGTGAAGCAATGTGATAGCCTTCCTGATCCTTCATCAGCTCAGGAGCACCAGAAATGCCTGTGGAGTTCCTGTGAAACACAAGCAGGCGTTTGTGGTCAGATTGAAGGACAGAACAGTTTCATTTCTATGTTCTGTTACAGGCTCAGGATGAAAGCCATTCATTTATTAATTACAAATAACTATATTTTCAGTGCAGTGGGGATTATGGAACAAAATACTGAAACCCCATACATTTCTCTGCAGATCAGGATGGGGGTTTGGGGCAGCCAGACACATACAGACTTACTTTTCCTACTCTCTTCCAAAACTGCCAAGCATCTTCTCTCATTTGTGCAACACCACTGATGCCACTGCCAGAAAGCCACCTCTTCCCAATGCCACGGATGCTCCTGACACAGCAGTGCATCACAACAATGTCATGATGCCAGTTCACAGGAAAGAAAATGACTGCTCTCCCAGGAATGACACAGACAGATCGACACCTTAAGTACCCCTTAAGCTTCATTAAACCCACTCAGCAAATGTAAACCCACCCCCACAAAAGCCCCTTCCTCTTTAATGTGTTTCATCTACAATTGCAGTAAATACAGCTGGAAATGTGATATTCCAATATCCGGGTTTCTATTACGTGCTCACCTAACCCTCATCTCGGCACCTGACACAGGGAAGCTGTACACAAGGCTGATTTTTCTTTCTGAATTAGAAGACATTAAGCACCTAAACTCTCTCATAAAAGATCTGAGGCATAAGCTACATAGCACCTATGCAAGTAATGCTTTTTCCCCACTTAATCCAGACTTTAAAGATCAAGAGGTACCAGAAAACTGTCGAAGGAGATAAACCAAGTTATCCCTAATAATGCATCTACGTCTCCTCGACAGCATCAGCTGATCTGGGAGCTTCATTCCTGCATCAGGGATATACAAAGACCTCAAAACTTAAATGTCAATATATAATTGTTGATTCCCTGGGAAAAGTAAGTCATTGTGTACTGAGTCTCTGTTACAGTTAGTGACGCTTTGAGGCTCTCAGGATAAACTCTGTAAATAAAGATGCTGTGGGACGAAACAATTCTTTCTTCTACGCCTGCCCCATGGCACATTTCCTTTGCTTTCTGAAGGGTGCAACAACCTATATTTCACTGTAACAGGGATCAAGAAGTGCTAGGGCACATCACCACACTGTCCCCAGTACTATCTCACCAAGGAATCATTACCTCATGTTACTTGTTCTCTCATCCCCTCCACAAAGAAAACAACTCAAGCAGCATTTTGTTTGCATTGTAAACAAAAGCCCCTGTGGTCATGATAGGGAAGGCAGGAATGAAGTCAAAGATGCACACAGTGCATGAGACCAGGCATGTGACTGGAAAGTTGTGGGGAAGTCCGCATATCCATTTCAAACCATCCCACAGGAAAATCCTGCCTGGAGCACAGGCTAATTCTGCACTGGCTGTAGAGCACTGGCTTGACAGGTTTCAATTGATAAAACCTCAACAAACCCGCAATGCCCAAGATTAACACACTTGCGGTTAAACTCATTGCTAAGCTGTCCATGAGTCCATGAGATGTTTGGGGAAAAAAAGAGAGTTAAAACCATTACTGTATAGCAGCCGATTGTGCTGGAGGCACAAAGCCACTCATCACAGTTTTTGTCACAAGACTATAATAAAAACACCCAAGCAAGGTCCAGCCACAAAGAAACTGAAAGATAAACTCCCAGAATTTCAAAAAGGATTTAAAACTGCCTGGAAGCCAGTGCTAGGATGCTCATGGAGACTTGCGCTGCCTCACACTCGTACATGCTGTACAAAACAGATTAGCCCTACTCCTTCGGGTCCAGGGACACCAAACGGCTGTGGGCTACAACACAAAGGTGTAAATATCTGGGAAGATGCCATCTTTTGCCTGAAGGGAATATAATCTTCTAATCACCTGGAGATAATGAAGATCATGCTTTGTGGACATCACAATGTGAGATATTTTAAGCAGGTTCCTGAATTACAGGCTAGAGGGAGTGACTGCAGGCACATATTTTTAGATGAACACTAGTTACCAACTCCTAGCAACTCCTCCTGCTCTTCACAATCATCAGCTCCATTTTAGAGGGGTTCAGCCATTAGCTGCTCCTCAAGCATTCCTTGATCAGGCAAAGGCAAGCAGCCACCTTGCTGGCTGGCCCTATGGTCCTCAACAGGAAAGGGCATGGAGAGAAGTCATCTGCATATCGCAGCAATTTGGCACTTGTATCGGCATTGCATTTTCAACTTATTTAATGCCTGTGAGTAACTGGAGAGAAAAAAAAAAAAAACTATCAACTTTTAGGACCTTCCAAGTGAGATACCTAGGAACAGAGGTGCTGCTCAGCAGTGTATCCTTCCTGAAAGGAGCCCATAAGCCATTCTAGAGCATAAAAAACCCCTGCCTTTAGTCCTTAATGAAACACAGCAGGAAGTGGGAACTTTAACCCATCACATGTAGAAGTTTTCCCACTGAATTCTGTAGAACATCGACCTAAGTCTGTATTCATGGACATGACACTTTCGGTTATTTAAAATGTTATTCAACGTCATCACCATAGCTAAGTATAATCTTTGCCCTTCCCACTTCCAAAGAGTTCAACAAATGGCTCTTTTTCTGACTGGCACTATATAGCCCGCAGATAGTATCAGGTCAGAAGGAAAAACACACCTATAAGACACTTACAGCCTTCAGCCCCAATTCTGCAAGCAGTTCTGCGACCTGGTAAAAGTAGGATTTAAGCTCTCCCAACATAAAGAGCTACAGAAGTTTTGCTTATCATCTTTGAGTTATTTCAGTTTTGTGTCTCTCTCAGTCTTATTCAGTTTAAAAACAGACTGCTTATTTTGCTTATTGCTTTCTTCTCATTTCCTATCAGTTTCCAGCTCCAAGTCACAGTCAATGGGGATATTTGGCTGATCAGTGACAGGAAAGATTTTTACAGCAAATTATTTATTTTAAGAGTCATTGAGAAATAATGAATTGTAAAATCATAAAAGGCGTTGCTTCTGTCAAAACAAAGTTTAAAGTAAAGTGTTTAACCAATAGCTGCCACTGCTCCTTTAAAGACTATGAGGGCAGCATTGGTGAAGGGGGCATTTATTTCCACCTTGAATCATGCTACTACACAGCTTGATAAAGAAAGGAGGCTCTCTATGGACTTTATGCTTCTTCACAGTGTACTTTGCTGACAAGAAGTGTGGAATCTCCACTATGCTTTTCATTCTGCTTCCTTAAAAATGTACCTTTATGTCAATCTGTCTGCATCTGAGGGGCTTCCCTTTTCACTGAAGTCCCTTAGGTGTTTATCTAGTGGCCACCTAGACAATAGTAAAACATTTCACAGCAGTTAGAGACATATACCAGCTTTTCTGGCCACATTTAATTCCCTCCATTGGGCAGATTCTAAGGACAAGAGTGATACTGTGGAGCACGTAATAAGGTGCTCCTTTTGCCAACACAGTCCCTGCACAGTCAGCTTCTAACTCTACTTTTCAATATGTTTTGAAGTCCTCTGAGAAAGGAAAATGCTACGTGTTACAGACATCAATGTGAGAAATATGAAAGAGAATGCAGTTGTGCGGACTTGAACATAAACCTTTTGCTAGGATTTGAATCCTGGCTATTTATGTGGTATTGGCACATTTCATCTTTGTTTTAAAATAAAACCACACTTGTAAGAAAGGAGATTCAGAGAGCAACTGGGATGTTGGGTAGGTCACAAATCTAAAAAACTAGGAAATGTTTATTGAAAAGATAGTTCAAGATGATTATGCTATTACTTACTTTTGTACACACTCAACTTCAAGCCACAAATGCTGATGTTACGCTATTTGTAGGAACTGCTTGTAAGTTCACATTATGTTTGCTTTGTAGGAACTGACTGTTAGTTCACTTTATGTTTGCTTTGAAAGTATAAATAATTACTGTGATGAAAAGTGTCTATCCACCCCATAACAGCTAAAAATAAATAAAGAACTTCTGAAATCCCTGGGACTTGTATTTAGTGTACATTGATGTAGTGGCAAAACTTTGACAATTTACACGTTTAAGCTTGCTTGGGTATTATTGCTTAGTAGTCAAACGTTAAAGAAGAGATCTCCAAGTTGGACAAATAGGTAAAACCAGGAGAGTCACTCTTTAAATCTTTTTTTGAGTAAATTCTTTTTTACCAAGGTGGAAGGAGGCAGGGCTGCTTTAAAATCTGAAATACCTTGCTCATCTAAAAATAGAAATAAGTAGGTATTTAGCAAGCCACATTCACAGATGCTTATATGAAGCCTAGGGCAAAACTAATATTGCTCACACGATGTTAAAAACCAAGCAACCCCCCCCACCTACTAAGAGTTACCAGGGCTCAGAGTCTTTTCCATACAATTGGTTTGCAGATACATGATAACTACATGGCTAGTAGACACAGATCCTGAGACTGCATCAGCAGATCAGCTAATTGTGTTAATTAGTTATTTGCATGCACAATTACCTGATTTGTACAAGCAGTCAAGGTGATGATACATGTAAATTAGGCATGGATTTGCACAATTTACTCATCTGAAAATCTGTTATTCTACTTATTTTTAAGCACTAGGGATCAATAGCTAAGAGTCTTGCGAGTTACTGTACGGTTAATACATTCACCAAGTTTTACACTCCTTTTGCATAACTTCTGTACACCACTGTGGGCAAGCACACCTGCGAGAAAAGGGGAAATCACCATCACAAAGTCAAACAAAAAAAGTGACCTGCATCTCCATACACACAGGAATTTATTTTGTGTCTCCTAAAGGTCTTAATTTCCTCCCTTAGTACTAGGAACTGCTGAGCTTAACAAAGTAAACTTGATTTTACTCATTACAACAAGCTCAGGAAGCCCTACAAGGAGCAGAAACCCAAACGATTCTGATGCAAACACTCAACCTGAAGCCCTGAAGACTGCTTAACATTTAAAACACCACTGGTGCCATTCTGACTTGCTGGTTAGGGGATTTCAAACTCAAACAGGTCATCTACCTTTACTGTGAAGTTATACCATAGCCTGCCAAACAAATAGATGTTTTATGCCATCATGGGGCTGTTCAGGGATTCCAGACTGGAGCATATGGCTATTATAAACAGCAAATTCTCTGAAAACTGAACACTTCTCCCTTCCCAAGGTGGCATCTTTAGCTGAAGATGGATTCAGGGTAGTAGAATATGGACTGCAAAAGCTCAATGATGGAGCAGTGCAATGTAATGTCAAATTCACATATATCTCTGTCTGCTTGAAGAGGCAACGTAATCAAAAATTCAGCTCACCAGGGACAAAAACCCCACTAGTTCAGCCAAGAAGAAACAAAACCCATAAACTGACAAAGGCCAATGCCTACATGTTCACATCAATTAAAAAAAATAAGCTTGATACTACATAGTCAAATAGAAGGTTAAAAACAGGTCCCCAGCCTCAAGTGCCATTCATCTCTAACTCTCAGTAACTATGGTCATTTATAGAACTTCCTCAGGGAGAAACAAAACTTGTGTTAGAGATGACAAAGTAATCCAAATGACTTTATAATAAATAGAGAGAGGTTCAAAGTCTATTTCTGTCCCTCAGCACATATTAATGGAATGATTGTTGTGTCACTGCCTACATCTCCTTCACTTCTTAACTAGGAGATGCTCCCCCAACCTCAGGCAAGTGATCTGCTTTAGATGCGCATAGCGTCCTTCCATCTACTCTCCTCTCCTCACCAGTAGCCTCTAAAATGAAAGACTTCTCCAGCCAATGATCCTGACCTTGAGGTAGAGTTGTTATGGCACCATTTAGGAACACAACTGTAACATTTAAAGGACAAACTACTTCTCAGTTTTTTCATCAGTGCACTATGTGGTGCAAGCGTGTTTAATCCAGCAGGGACCTTAGGGCTTCACTGAACAATTTCTGATGCAGCTGCTGATGGTTAACAGCAGTTAATGGGACAGGACAAGTGTTGCAGTGTTGCACCTGAATGCCCTGACTGATCCACCACCAGCAGAAAGGAGTCTAACTCATTCTCCCACATTTGAGTATTTACGAAGCCATCAGCTTTAAGGATGGCATTACTAAAGACTGAACTAGAAGAACCTTCTTCTGCATCCTTCCAACAAAGGATCGCATTATTCATTTGTTACCTTAGACAGAACAGGCATGCTGGATGTTCGCTTACTGAAAAATTCTGAATACTATAAATATGCTCAAAATAGGAGTCAAGCTTCGATTCCATACTCAAATATAAGTCAACCCCCTGAGACCTGGGGAATACAGAAAAGCCAGCCCCAGCTTAGCCCAACACTTCCCTCTAGCATTCCTCCCTGAGCGCCTGTGTTCAAATGTGTTTATCTGGGAAGGCTCAGGTCAGTCCTGTGCTCTTGGAGCATCTCCCACAGCTGGAACATCCGAAGCAGGTAGCGCTCTGTGTTGTAAACTGCTCATGCAGCAGCACTGAGAAAAAGGCATCTTGTGGTCGCCGGCTGTTACCTACTACAGGAAAATGAAAATACAGCATCTCTGCACCTGTTCTCCTGATGGTGAAGGAAGGAAAAGCCATTACCGAGTGACAGGAGACGAAAAACCAAAACCCACTTCAGCAACTCATCCAAGCACTGGTGATTAATCTCACACTCCCACAGCCTGATGCACATTAACCAGATAATTAATAATTTCTTTAGGGACTCCAGCTCGGCAACTGTTTTATCAACCTGCACAGCGTTAGGAGAGAGATGCTGCATTTGTGATCAAACTGCTGGAACTACAGAAATGTTCTGCAGGAACAGTAAAAGCTCCAGCGCAATCTGTGAGCCCAGTTTTAACAAGTGCAGAAATCAAGGCTGCTCCTTTGTCAGTGCAATCACCAGGCTCAAAATCTGAGTTAGATCAGCATAATAAGAGTAATTAACAGCAATGTCCAACTCCCATCCAGCCCCCATTTTTTCCCAACAGAAGTGCTTTTCAGTATTGTATTTTTAAATGCTTTTTGCCTGATGCAGTAACATAATATGTCCCATCACGTACTTCACTATTCTTCATATAGATAATAAACTGTTTACCTTAACACCAAAAAAGATAAACATTAAATATATATATATGTGTGTGTATATATATATATCTAAATGACATGGGATGCTCAAATCCAATAAGCCAAAGGCTTTCAAGTAATTCAGTGAGGAGCATGGCAACACTTAGCATAGCTCTTGCTGGCAACTTTTCTCCATCCTCTGTGCGCTTACACTCCACATTCAAGGACAGAGTTGTACAGGATCAGAAACACAATACCGAAGCACTGGCACCACATTATCTCCCTCAGCACTTCAAATGGACTGCTGAGAAAAATCATGGTAAGTATTCTTTCAGATATTAAACTCTCCAGTGTGTTAGACAGATGTCAGTATCAGGTGATTAAGAATGACTGATAATTAATGAATCACATCCACAGAGAGTGACGGGGTATTATTTCTTTCAGCCTCTGAAAAGGAGAACTACATTTGCAATTCTGTCTAAATAATTTTATCTTACCAAATGAACAATCTTGTGTAACTGCTGCTAGAAAGGAAGTATTCCTTTTACTCAATAAGCTTCAAAATAATAAGTTGTGTGGACTGCTTTTCTACTGATCGTTTATTGTTGTCATTGCTGTGCAGGTAAGGAAATAGAAGCACATTGTGAGTGTCTTAAAGCCTCCCCACTACAGAGTAGGTTCCTAAAAGTCTCAACTAGTCCTTTCATCACGCAGCCATTCTTCCACCTTGAGAAAAAGCTGCAGCTTCTGGCTACAGCTCAGAGTATCTGCCTTTTAAAAGATATTCTGCTCTTAGGACTCCAGCCCTGGAAAAATTCCCATGCAGAGCTCCAGTGATAGTCACATACATCTGCCCATGCAAATGTAACTGCAGGATTGGGCACGTATCTCTATGTGCATACTCCAAAATAACACATTTTCTCCAAAGACTAGGTTTGGTAATAAAGAAAGCATTTTCTTTTAGTACATAACATGGGTTAATTTATGTTTTCCTTTCATTTGATGTTAACTGAATGACGTAATGTAGCAAGTCTTCAATCCCCTACTTTAGTATTTATGTGACTGCTCACGATATTATTTGAGCCCCTTCATTTTCATAGTGTCAGTTACCATTATTCCATTAAATTAAATCCTTTTACAAGCATCTTTCTATAAACACGCACTAGAGATAACATAGCCACATGGTGAGGATTCACCAACTACAGTAAGCAAATTACACCTGTCTTGATTTTCAGTGTAGCTGTCGTCAGAGTAGATTCCCCCATCAAACTGCATGCAGATCTCCTCATTAAAGCTACAGGGGAGAATAATTACAGACAAGTACACTGCAGTTTACCAATTGGTCTTGCATACATAATGGCCTAGGAAAGAAAAATTGCATCTTCCAACAGCTGGGAAAAATCTTTAAATTGTTATTAGTATTATTATAAAATAGCCAACATTTTAAACTATCCAATAACTTGCCTCCTGTATGCAAAGCAGACAGATAGAGGTGATCAGGTCAAAAAAAGGGCTTAAACTCCCAATGCATAAATATAATTATTTCTCCCTCTGCAAATACTCCATTCCCCAACCTTTTGTTCTACAGCAAAATTCCCTCCTCATGAGAAACTATACAGATTGCAGAGTAAGCCTTGAAAGCAAATGGGTGGTTTTCTACATCTCCTAAGCTACACCACTGAGTGCTAAGCATCACGTCCCCCCCCAATCCTCACTCCTTGTTGAGTAAATGGCAAGTCTGTCAAGTCCCCACTGTCCTTCTCCCACCCTTTAGGGGAGAGAGGCAAACCTGCTTTGATTTGGATACCATTTGCATTCCAAGATCCCAATAGTTGGAACCTTCAGCTGCACTCAGCAACCAAACCCATCACTTTTCAGGCATCATTATTCAATAGTAGGTCTTACCCCTCACACAACAGGTGACATTAGAGAAACAATGCACAAGCAGGGGAAAAGCCAAATTCTTCAGATAAAACAAAGTGAAGTTAGCTTTACTAACTTTTCTTGCTAGCCAAGAAGCAAAACATCCAAAGCACATAATTTGGGCCCCAAGAGGACATCCTGACACACTCTCTTACTCTGTTAAACCAGGAGCTAAGAGCTGAGCCACTTCAGTGACAAGAGAAATTGCTGCTGGGCCAGTCCCACGTATTCTGGTTCTCCCATAATATTTTCATACAATGAAAGACTCCGAAAGAGAGGCTTCTGTACAAAAAGCTCAACCACCACCTTTTTCCAGTTCTGAAGAGCCATGCACACAAGCCATCTCAGCATGTAGAGGAACACTTATCATGTAAACACATCTAATTGTTAGTGGTGTTAAAACTGCTGACTGAAATTGCTCCTTGAAATGGCTTTCAGCACCGGCACTGAAATGACTTGCTGCTGCACTTTACCCAGCTACACCTCCCCGATGAACTGGCACGCTTCAGGCTTCCTTCCAGTCCCCACCAGCTCATTGCTTGTAACGGAACGTACCTGCAACCAAAGCTGAGTGGAAAACCAAGCAGAGCCTGCTCAGCCCACTGCGAGGTCACTCCTATGGACTGGCAAAGCTTTGGGTTTCTCTTAGACAACTCCCCACCTGCAAGGCTGCAGAGCAATGCAGCATCGCATACTCAGGGGTTAATTGGCTGCAGGCTAAAAGAGATCACTCAGTCTGACCTCCTGTGCAAACACTGGCCATTAACTTTCACCCATTTAGATGCTGCTTTGCACTCAATAGCTCCAGCATTTTTTGTTTAATTAGCTACAGTTTGGGTAGAAACAATTCCTGGCCACCTCAATCACTGCTTTACCTTCCTCAGGAAAACACACAAATAAACCCAAACAACCCCCAAAATGGAAGAAAAACCTGAAAATCAGTATAAACTTTGTCGTTGCTGCAAGTCTCTGATTTTGCAAACTAGCTCCTCCAGCTGCAGGGTGCCACTGGGGGCAGAAATTCAACCCTGGGGTGACCACCAGCAGGGGTGTCCTCTACCAGGAGCCTGGCAGCAAAGCTCAGCGCTGACAACACATGGACCCAAGGGTACCTTGTTCTTGCCTTTCCTCTGCAAAGGGGAGCCTCCTGGGGCTCAATTCAACTCCCATTTCAACTCTCCCACAGCGTGGTCTCACAGCAGAGAGGTCAAAGAGAGTTTTGCCATCAATTGCCACACCAGCAGAGTTTAGCCCTTTGGGAAAATCTTCCTTGACTTCACTAGGTCTGATCCAAAATATTAATCAACTACAGCACATGAGCTAATCTGGCTTATAATAAAAAATAAACACTTACAGAAACTGTGCTTTTAAAGTATAAGAGGTCCGTAAAAATCTTCTTCTCTCACTACTGTCCCAGCGTGTTCAAATCATCCATTTACAAGTACTTGGAAACAAAGCAATTCTTAATGAATTATCAGAATATATATCCCATGATTTCTGGGGAGAACTGTGTGTCCAATGTGTCCTTACAAGTCGTTTTAAATTCACTTTCCTGTTCTTACTAGAAAAAAAGTCAGCCTGGCAAACAGAGAGAAAACAGGGATAAGACTACTACTGACTAAATTGTAATATACAGGATTTGCTGGAATTTGCCAGATTAGGAACCTGATGTTCCTGAATGGAAAGGGAAAGGTGAACCATACCTACCACAGACAAAGGCGATAAAGGGAAAGGGGAGGGAGAGATGATACTGTAGCAATTGAGTGGAGAAACCTGTCACAAATATTTCAGTAGATCAGGACTCTGACTATGTATCAGAGAGGAAAAGCCCTGATCAAGTCACATGCCCTTTACTACAGAAGATAAGATCAAAAGCTTTCAAAGGAAACCGATGGTGACAGTCTCTTCATTTGTATGCAATGTGACAGACCAGATCCAAACTGTGGGCTACTTTTTGAACCATTTGTCAAGGGAGAGAAATGATTATTTTCTTTTATATCTTACTTTTAAGAACTCTTAGTCATCTGGGGGTTCTCCCCCCGCCTGCTCTGCGCCCCACCAACCCTCTGTTTTATTTTTCAGCCAGGATTCAAACATTCACCTTTGATGTAGTATTTCTGCTGCACATCAGAATAGCTATGCCAAGCTTCAGAAAAGCAATTGAATACAGAGAATGAAAAGGATGGCATCACTTCAAACATGAACTTTTAATAAAATCATCCTTAAGAAATGTCCCTGGTGATGATTATTTTACTTTTCTTTTGCCCTGCATCTTTCTTTTTCACTCTTCCCATGTGTTTGCTGTAATTCAAATTATTGCCAGGCTAGCGGCTGTAGTTGACTCTGAGCCATCAACTACACTCAAGCAGAAGTATTTCCCCATTTCTCATTGCTTCTGTCAAGAAAAGCGTTAAATATAACACAGAAATAAATGACCGTGGAAGATCACAAGTTGCTTGTGTAGATAAGAGACTGTATAACAGCCAAATAAAATAAATGGGGGACTTCTGACTAGCTCAGCTTTTCCATGGCCAAGACCTGACAGATTTCAGCACAGTGTTCCCTGTTGGCATGTGAAATCTGCCCTTGCTCTTGTTATAGTTGTTAGTGCACTTCCTCCAGATCAGCCCTTCTTCCCAAAAAGTACCAAAAGCCTTGTCAAAGTTCATCTGTGCTAAAGGGAAGCACTCAGTATTCACGAGCTAGTGATAACAGTTAAGGTAATAATATTCTCCCAGAAGCATTGTGAAACATTGAGAAACTGCAGTAGTTGCAGCCATGTAAGTATCTGAGGCCATGACAGCCAGACATCAAAAAATATGCTGCAGTCTCCTGGGTGGAGAAAAGGTACTCAAATCATGGGAAAGTGACACAACACTCACCTCCAGCTCTGGTACAGCCCAATAGATACAATTTTAAAGTTGTGTTATTTGGTTTTAAATGTGAAAAAACCACCTTATTTTACATGCTTTAAACTCAAATAAATCTTTGTGATTCCTGGAATCATGCTAATAAGTGATGCTGGATTTAAAGGCTCAAGTCTAAGTCCCTTTCAATACAGGAAGGGAGAAAACCAGCTCTTCCGATAATGTTTTTCTCAGACAGCCCAAATATTTTTGAAGCGAATTGTTCAGAAATACATGGCTAATGTGTATAAACTCTATTAAGAGTTTACACAGATATTTACAGGGGAATTACTGCAATACATAGGTTTAGAGTCACTTAGAAAGTATTCAAAAGCATATGACAATACCTGAACTGCCCCAAGCTGCTGTCAGAAACTCCTGTCAGTGAAGTGTTTTCCCATACTATTACCTGCTGTCTATCCATCCACACAGCCCAGATCTTCCTCAGGGCTGCAATAACAACCTTTGCAGGGCAGTGAGAGGAAGAGAGTTGCATCTTCCCACCAGGTTCACTCAGGCATCCCCACAGGGCTCCTGCTCCAGCCCTGCAGCTGCAGTCCATGTGCATCTCCTCCTCTCAGACAGAGCAGCACACAAAGGAAAGCAAGCATGCCCTCGGTTTCCCTTCCACCACGCTGAAGCCTTGCATTTCATTTCTCTATGTTCCTGAAGCAATGCAAAGCCCACATAAGGCACAATAACTATAGTGTGACCCAGCGCTCACATCTCTCACCTGTGCTGATATGACCATTCCACCAGCAAGCACTTTAAGAAGTGGTTATCCTCCTAGCTCCCCACCCCATTTAATTCCAACTCTGAATTTCAAAAGCTGCTATTAACAGACAAAAGCACTGGGGAAAATCCCTCCCCTAGACACACAAACCCATACAGTTTCATATGGCTTGCAAGTGGCCTGAAGAGTTTGCCTGCACCCTGCCCATACAGCACTGTCTGGTTGTGCAATGAGATTTCAGTTTGATAAAGCCCTGCAGCAAGCATCCCTGGTTGCAAAACATCTGCATAATTTGTACTGTAACACACATTATCGCGCATGTCCCTGCCGGCACATCAGGTGCCCACTGAGTGCAACCCTGGGACACACCAAATCAATACGAGAGTGAAACAGTAGGAGAAACATAATGAAAAAACAAACCCAGGCATTATGGATTATTATGATTTGAAGTTACTAATACATTCATAGGGGATACAAACCCTAAACAGCAAGGTGGGTAGATCCTACAGGCAAAGTATCATACAACAGCATCCACCTTCTGACACCAAGCTTAAACAGACAAGTTACTCAACAGGCACTCTCAACAGAGAGGGAAAACATGGTAAGAAACCACTTTTCCAAGGGTTCTCAAGAGTTAAAGCCTGGGGAAGGTGGCCCCCTGAAGCAGCTACTGACCTGCATTAGGAGTCTGACAAGTATAGGCAGGTTTTCTCACACACTCAGCAGGCAGCCCAGGCTTGAGCAGTCTGAAGTATGCGCTAGTTCACTTGAACACAGTGTTGTAAGTAACAAAAATTCAGCTGCCTGCTGCAACTGTCCCTGCTACAGGAACAATAACTTCCAGGAACAGAGAGGCTTTCAGGTATCCTTAACTGAGCCAGCTCAGGGTCAGCTCACTACCAGCTATAGAGTCAGCCCCATCAGGCCTTTAAATAAGGTGTTAAACCACAGGTGAGGCTTATCCCCACCCACTCCCCTGCCCCAGGTAGTAAGCACATCAGCGCCTTCCTCCTCCCCATTTGAGGTGCTGGATTGACTTGTGGGTGCTGCCAAAGAGCTGAGTGGTTAAAGTGATGACTGAAACTGGGACAGACTGGATATGTGCT
>JANHGB010028555.1:351-16260 GCA_026283785.1 Coracopsis vasa | reverse complement strand
TTCCATCATTCCATTCCTCAAAGAAAGCTTTCTTTGTAAATCAGATTATCTGCCATTACACTCCTTACTTTACTGGAGATGATACTCATGTTATGGGAGGGAAAACAGGACAATAAATATGCAGAATATATGGCATGCTTCTGACAGATCATACTGGAGCTTCTAGGTCTAACACTACTTAAAATACACAATAAGAGTATTAGCTTGATGACAGCATCACAGTAAATAGTTCCATGGCTTCCAGACCAGAGCCAAACCACGTTCAGTCCACTCTGGTCCATCTGCACCTACTCATGGGGACATGCCCCTGATGGTGCTCTGCTGTCCCAGCTGGAAAGGCCCTGCCTGATCCCACCATGGCTGCTGGAACTCAAACTGCTCCATGGCCTGAGCACCATCAGCAAGCAGCGAACACTGAGCGAGCGTGGGTGACATAAGTGTGGCATCAGAGGAAATACTTGACAATTTCTCCAAGGTATTGGACACTGGAGTGTTTCAGCTGAATGGCATGCATGCCCACGTAACACTGCAAGGTCAAGAAGACCTTATGTTATTTACTAGGTGAGTGCTGGTTTCATGCATTAAAATATTGAGATGAACTGTAGGACTTGCCTGTTTGGAAAGAAGAAAATGTTCCCCAATTTTCTCAACAGGAATCAGCCCCTTTTCTAGTTGAGCATCACTTATGGAACGCTGCAAAAGTAATGTTACAAAACCCTGAGATACCTTACAAAGAAAACCTAATACAGGAGCCACCTTCCACAGATTGTTCTTGAGCCCTTTAGCTCACTGCTATCAAAACTGGGAAGGCATGAAGTCAGATGGACTACAAATCAGAATATGAATATAAAACTCACTAGAT
Source organism: Coracopsis vasa (assembly GCA_026283785.1). Classification (NCBI taxonomy): domain Eukaryota; kingdom Metazoa; phylum Chordata; class Aves; order Psittaciformes; family Psittacidae; genus Coracopsis; species Coracopsis vasa. The sequence continues at coordinate 15,398 of JANHGB010028555.1, read as the reverse complement.
AAGAATTCCTCTACTATTTTCTCCTATGCAGATTTTTACACCAAAAATGTCCTCACTGTGGCAATCTCTGCTGTAAAGACAGTGGAAGACAACCACGCTGCCCCTCCAAGGCTCTCCAAAAAAAGAGAAAAACATCAAAAAATTATTGCTGGGTTTTGTTGTTAATTGAGTTTGGTTTTGAATAATTTAAAGGGCAAATTATAAAGGGTGCATCTTTAAAAATTACATCACAGAGCCTTGGCAAATCCATACTGTCCAGTGAAATGACTTACTCCATGGCAACAACGCTCCTGTCAGAGGCGGTATGACAAAGCCTGCAAACAACCAACAAGATGGAAACCACTGATTCATGGGTACCCTGAGAAGACCACATCCCCCAGCAAAGACAAGAGCATATATAAGCAAATCTTCCCAATGCCTTTCTTGATACTTGTTCCAACCACAGGCTACTAAAGTTCACCCCTGGTTGTTACAGTGCAAGACTGATGATGATTTATTAAGAGCTCTTAGCTCTATCAGACAGTTTACAATTACCAGCTTCTCCTTTTCTTAAATATAAATATATACATAAATGAAATCAGCGCTGCTAAGTGCTGGGTGTACCCAAGGCTTCAATGATATCATCTAAGTGACATGATGCCAGTCACACAGGCTGCAAAAATAAGTAAGGGTTGGAGGGGTGGGAGCAGGGTATTTACTCAATCAGTACCTATTTTTGAATTTCCTTCAAGCTGGCTTGGACCAAGACCTATCAATTATTTAAAAGAAGTAACATGATGCTTCCTTTGTTGAGGCAAATCTGCAAGCAGACCCCAAGAGAGAATAAAAAATGAATTAGGCAGAATTTATTAGTGTGCTTGAAGAAAACAGATTCAGCTATCAGAGCTGACTGTGGTTTTAAAAATAGCATATTTCTGCCCATGAACAACAGTTTCTCCCTTACCCCACTAGATCCTCAATAATCCCACCTCTTCCCTCTCCTTATGCTTTGGATTTTTTTTCTTTTTGAAGAGGGCATAACACTGAAAGAGGTATCAATCATTCCTTAAACTTCTTCCTTCTTTTCTGACTTGACTTGATGTATTGTCTTCATTTAAATTACAAATATACTAATCTAAAACACTGTTTACCAAGCAGCAAATTAAATGAAAGATGCAAGAAATTGCATCACTCACATTTTAAAAATGACTTTAGACTCAGGGACACATAAAAACAGCGAGCCAGGATGATCTGCCTTGGTTGCTATATTTCAACCCTAGCAAATGAGATTCAGTTCCTGTGGTTTGCTGCTCAAGACACTGCTAACCCCCAGTCAAACATATGCTGTATAAACCAGTACAAAACCTCTTCCTTGGCTGACTCTTGGTTGGGGTTTCTGTGATGCTCCAGGGACATACAGAGCCAATGAGACCAATGTCTCAGACCCTGGGTTTGCACATGGCAAGACAGAGAGTTCACACTGAAGACAGTCACGCCAGGGCTGGGGCAAAGGTTCCAGCTACACTGGGGGCTGCTGCATGGACAGAAAGCTGATCTCAACCCAACTTACAAGTACCCATCTGCAGGAACCATAACAACAAAGGTAATACTCGCAGGACAAATAAAAGGCACTGCTTTATTCAAAGGTTCCTTATTGCATCCTTCACACCAGGGAAACAATGTATTTAGATCATTTTGGATGACCTTTCATGGTGCCCAGCAGCAGGAAACCCAAAACAAAATAAAGGTCATCACTTACTAGTTCCTGTGTTAGTGGGGCTTGATTAAAAGCACACCTAGACCAAGAGCCAAATAAGTTTGATAAGAACTGTGAGCATGGCCTCAAGGAGTATTTTCTCATGTTAAAGAAATCAGTGGGACATTATTTAGCAGCACAAGCCTGAAAGAAACTATAAACCTTTGGAAACAGAGACCGTTACTAGCTGGATACGTTTGTGTTTCCTTGAATTGGCATGAAGAAGAGACATTTTCACAGATATGGCCTAGTGTCAGGCATACCAACATGGATGCTGAAGGTCACTAGAAAAGCCAAGCACCTGAATACAGGCCTGTTGATTGTCACTTTACCCCTTTACAACAAATAATATAAGGGGAATAAAACCAATGAGAAGTATTTAAATAATTCTATAACCACTTGAGCTCACAAAAACCCCAGTGGCTTCTGATCCCAGATCAGATCCCAGGGATCCCAGAGTACCTCTGTGGGCCTTTTGCTAACCCAAACATAATTCTGCATCATATATCTAAATACAGTCACAAATTTGCCTTTGAATAAATATTTTAAAGGTAGCATCAAGTTTCACAGTATTCTACTTTCATACATAGCTGTTTTCCTTTTTAGCTTCCACACCAGATGCTTCTCTTAGGCAGAAGAAGAAAGAAAGGAAAAAACCTAGCTCAAATGAATGTGAAAGACAAGCTGACACCTGGAGGTGCCAAGGTAACATCATTCCACTTCTTTTACTCACTTCTTCCTCTCTGGATGGTAATCGCAAGACCCTGAATGCCAAACTTTGGAAAATATCCTTGCAGAGGTAGCATCTGCTCCCTTGGCAAACTTCTTGAGCAGTTGTATTGGCAGCTTTTGGTTTGTCAAAGTCCATCATATGACAGGAGTGCAGATGGGTTGCCTTGGATGCTTTGTCTTCCTGGATGAAATTTTTGGTTTATTAATGTTTTATTCTAAGGAAACATACATACAAATCTGTATGTGGAAGGTTAGACGTACACATGATTTCATACCAGTGAGGGGCTTTCTCTAGCCCCTGTCTAGATCTTTTACTATCATTTAGCTTGGATTCCTGCAAGGGCCCTGACTTTTACTGAAGTCATTATGCGGCATCAAGCAGATTAGGCTTTTACTGTGTGGATTTGCATTTCAACCAGCTATTCTTCCACAAGCTACAACTTTTCCCATCTGTGTTGATCTTTCTTCGCAAATTAACACCTGAGTCCTCAGAATATTAGACATGTAGGAAAGCTGCTCCTTTCAAGTTGATTTCTGCTCCCACTGGAATCAGTGGGAGTTTTGTCATTTGTCCATTATTCAGACGAATAAATAACAGAGCTAGGACACAGTCGCCCTACATATTGGGACCAGACTTGATCTCTTACTTTCTTAGTTTTATGTTCCTGCCTTATCTCCCATAGTCACAAATCTGAATATACATGGTGGGTTTTTTAGCTGTAAAGAAAACTAGGGTTCAAGTTAGCCAGTAAATCAGAAATCGCTACAGAAAGCAAGTAAAGGATCCTGGGGGAAAAGAAGGAGGAGAAGGCATCTAGTTAAACTGGAGAATAGAGAACAAATAAGAAAAAAAGACAAGGAAAAGTTAGTAACACATAAACTCTAGCTAATCTGAAAAGCATATTCCTACCCTTTCTGAAAGATCTTGTTGCAAGAGTATTTGCTAGAATGTTTCATGAATGCAGTATTGAAACGGTTTTAAAAGGTATTTTAAATGCAATGTAAAGCAGAAGTGCCTTACTCTAAAACCAGTTTGCATTCTTAGAGTGTTTTAATGTGCTAATCTGTTGTCTCCTGGACAGATGAAGGCACAGAGCTATGGAACCACAAGCTATCTTTCCGGTTATTGTAACATCCTGTTCAAACAAAGCATAAAGTACCAACTTACAGTCACCTTCTCAGGTAAAAGCTTGAGAAGGCCACCATCTACATTAGCAAGAGACACCAGACATGGGCTCTGGTGGACTGAAGTGAGAAGTTAATTTCAGAATATAAAGCACTGAATTAGAATCCCAGCTATCAACAGCTAGAAACTATGAAAAATCATTAAACCGATCACCCCACTGTCATTTTCACCCAGCATGCAGAAAAGGAACAATTGCTCTAACCTCTCCTTACCATGGCAGCTGCCAATCTCCTTATAGATGTGTTGTCAGGAATGAGGCTTGATAAAACTGAACAGTTATTTAATGCTCCTTTAAAACTTCTTAAAAAGAGTGAAAGCAAGAAGTTTTTAAAGTTTTGGCAGAAGAAAGATGAGAGTGTGCACTTCATAGGATTCAGTGAGACTCTTGGGATCTGGGCACAACCACAGCACTGAAAAGAAAAACAAACCCACATGCACTCCCAGCCCTGATTTCACAGCTATTTCCTGGTCTTTGTGCTGGGTTGCTTGTGCTCACCTTCACTATCCTGCTCACATACAGCATCCCCCCCTCTGAATCATCCTCATTGTTCTCCAGCTAAAAACATGTTCTGACAGGACCTGAAGAGCTTAGCAGTCAAGCACAAGAACTTAATTTGGTCTTCAGACAGTGGATCCCCTCACCTTTCTTAATCTTAGAGGGGCCTATGCCTCTCAGGTCAACATCGGACATTTCAATCCTTCAATTCTAACTCAACTCCAGTGAATAAATATGCTAAGGACCAAAACTTGTTTGAGAAAATCATAAAGTCAGTTTGACATTAGTACTAAATAGTCTTTATAATTTGGCTTACATAAGTGGTAGCTTCTACTTTAGTTAAAGAGGACAGAATACCCTTTTAAAAGGGAATTCTACAGCATGATAGTAATTATTCAAGTAGGAGTATTTTATTTGCAACTCTTTACTATAGTATTCATGCATCATAAACCTAGATAAACCTGTAATACTTATATGCTTCTAATACAAAACATACACATGCACACATTCATATCATACACACATAAGAAACATATCCACCTTAGATAAAGTAGTTTATACTTCCAAATAACTCTCATGAGGTCCACAGTAATCCAAAATATACAGTGCTTATGTAAGGAATCATTCAAGGAAGCAATCATATTTAATTTACAAATGAAGAAAACAAGTCAGGGAATAAACTTGTCCATACTTGAACAGTGATTCTCTAGGACTGCTGAGAATAAAACCTGGAACTCTAAACCACAAAACATCACCCTTGCCACACTCAGCATGCGTAATACGCCTAAAATTGCATAAACCCTTTTATGCCACAAGCTGCAACTAAAAATGTCAATGTGGAAGGCTGTGAGAATAATTCATTCTGTAGTTCAGCAGATAACTTTTTTAGAAGTTGCATGTTGGAAAAATTGTTATGTGCAACCCTCAGAAAAAGTGTCCTTTTCAGACACGCAGTGCAGAGGGCTTTCTCTTGAGAAAGGAGCTCAAGACACCTGAGAAAGATAATTGGATTTGTGTTTCTGATGTCCTGAGTGGGTGCTTTGAGCCCAGAATGAGGAAAGAGGTAATCACCAACGTTTTAAAAGATCTAAGCTGTCAGATGTTTTCCTAATTAAAAGTATGAAAAAATTTGGATTAACTTTGTTAATACGTTCAAAATAGTCAAAATCAGGTTTTGGTGAACTGATGATCCCCCTTGCTCCTCTTTAAATAATTCAGAGAAAGTTACACGCACAAAAGCTTGTCATCTTTATTGCAAGAGGAGAGATGAAGCCATTAAGTGTCCCCCTCTCATAGACCCTTCAATGAAAGGAGTGTTTGAGGAAGTCAGCAGTCCTGGTTGCAATTCACAGATGTTTTGAGATGTGAGAAGAACTCTAGTGAAAATACAGAAGACTGCAAAAAAGCAGGAAGCAACAAAGTCAGACCATCCCCAACAACAGGTAATAGGCATTATGCCTGTTGTTCAGTACTTTTATGCATGAGGTTAGCATCATTATAAATAATAATAACATGTACCTAATAATTGATGTAAACATTGTTTTTTAAATTGGAATATTTGGGAATGCCACTAAATATTTAAACATTCTTTAGCACAAGGGAACCTCAACAATGAGAACTATGAAGTATTATTTGTAACCCCTGGTATATATAAACACACTGTCAACTCCCTGTGTTTTCATTTAGCATCAGAAACAGCTTCCCAGGGAGTTAGATGCTGCTCTAAGTTTCAACATCAATGTTACTATTTATAGCACTATAAACTACATTTTGAGTTATATTGGTAAAATTAAGCTTAGGTAGCACTTCTAGCATTAATACCTTAATAGAGAAATATCGCTATAAATGTAGTTTACAATTTGAAACATAAATTCAGTTTCACTAATAAATCACCTTCTAGATTGCATGGAAACACCTTGCCAAACTACATTTTATGCAATACACAATGGAGCAATATGCAACAACATAGATGTATTTAAATTCCCCATTTTTACACTGTCACTCAAAAACTTTTCTTCTTCCTTTTTTTTTCCTGAGCTTATCGATCTCCCATGCTTGTGACAGCATTTCAGTTGCTTCACTGAGCCATTTTTAGCTTTTGCTTCTTTTTTTAAAAGCTAATTCAGGGCTCAAATGCTTCAATCAATTCAGCTTTTTCAATTAGAAATGAAAGTTAAAAGAAAGCCCTAGGACCAACTTTTAGCCTCTAGGTATTTTGTTTGGGCTCTTTTAAAATATCAATAGCTTCCTTTTACATAATAATATCCCTGATGTCTATAGTTAGAATTTTATTCACAGCAAGATGACTTCATTAATTTTTACCAAGAGGCACAGTGTGAATCTACCAAAGGCAAATTTACATCAGGAAGCAACTCGTGTGGATAGGCAAGTAACTGCATCCTCACAGCCATGAACTTTGCCAACACCCTGTAGTAGCTCTGGAGAAAGGTATGAAATGCATGACCTTGTGCAACACTGCATGATACAGAAGGTATCCGAGACCCTTGTAAGAGCCAAAAAAGTCCATCATAGTCCCAGATTAAGACTGATGTCCACTATTTGAACAGATTAAGCCTTTTAAAAGAGTACTTCAACAAAGCCAGAGGCTGCTCCAAAGCAAATAAGTGCCAACAGAAATTAAAGAGGCGCTATGGGGGAGATTCACATCACTTGAATCCTACCTCGCTGTATAGACTACAACTGAAAAATTCAGAACATCTAGCTCCCACCATGAGATCTTCCTTCAGGTGATTTGATTAGTCAATGGTTTGGTTGCATTTGAGTGATGCCTATCATATTGGGTTTAAAAAGACAAGCAGAGCCAGGCTGCTTCAAAATTTTGCTGCAAGCACACTTATGGGTTACATTGGAGCTTGGTTGAAGTCTGGATCCTAACATCCTCTTCTAGCACATTAGGCAGGTCACTTGGCTTCTCCTTATGTACTTTTGGTACCCTGGGGGGAAAGAAATCCAGATAATCTGGTCTAGCTAATGAGAGAAAACTGAGACTAGCAGCTTGTGCTTCATTTCAGGCTTTTCTTCACCCACAGCATAGGATCATATTTAACCTGACTTAGCTACCTGTTTGTTTTGAGTGTAGATACACTGCACTTGAGTATAGCCATCTGTAAAATAGGTATAAAAGAATATGTAAGTTCAAGGGAAATGTTTCTCAGCCATTAATTTACTCATGCAAGAAGTCTCTCTCATGGAGAATTTGACAGAAGATAATACAACATGGTTAAACCCCATTCTCTTAAATGTGATTTTTTCTATTACCTTTTTCTTTCTTTCCCTCCAATTTAAGCTATATACATATATATATATTTAGGTCCATAACAGGCAGTCACTGCTAAAACAACTGGTAAGAGATAATCAGTAGACCTGAATAGTTGGGGTGATTGTCTGATTATTTAATCAAAACTGGGTTTAAGCACTTCATTAAGGTTTTAATGGCAAATGCCATCAAGCAATTAATTAGAAAAACCTGCAGACACTGGAAATCTTGTCCTGAAACACTTGCACCCGGCGCACACACATCCTTCTGATCACACGCCAAGAGGAAGCACAGGCTGTTGTGTTCTACATGTGGCTATGAGGAAGCTCAGCTCGGATCATTTAGGAACTGGTGGGTCCCACAACTAATTGCCAGTATTGCAAAGGATTGCACAGAGAGTAAGCAGCAGTCACACCCAGCCGTGATTCAATGTAAATATTCAGGTGATGAACAAGCAGTGTGGTCCTGGTCACGGATCTTGGAGTGGTTCTGAACCGCACGATCACATTTTCCTTTCTGTGGAGGAGCTGCTGTGATCTTTTAAATACCACAGAAACTTATTCTTAGTGCTAGCAATAAGACTTTTGTTAACCTTATTACCGCTACTTCTGTTATTGTAGTAGTAATGGAGACTTAAGTAGGCAGAAGGAAGTAGATCAGCATGTAAGCTCTTTTTTTTTAACTGCTAAAGAGGAAAAAGATGGTAATTCATTTCTGAACAGAGGCCAAAATTGGGGTATTTTGTATGTGTTTATTTTATTTACTAGAAACTCATTTTACTCCTTAAAACATCCACAGAGATCTGCATGAACACAAAGATAAAGCAAGGCCCTTTGAAACAGGATCAGACACTCAGGGTTTGCAATCCCTAGTCCCAGAAATAACTGGATCTCGCAATTCCTCACAACACTGAGGTTCTGCATTGCCCATTCTTAGTGCAGGCATGAGTGTTTATTATCATAAACCTGTATTTTTAAGAACAATAAGGAAGTGATGAATTGGCCACTTGCAGTTTTCTTGACAGCAAGGTGAAATGGTAGCTGTGGTGACCAGGGGATGTCCTGGTTCCTCCTTGCAGAAAGGTATTCAGCGCACGTAACAATTATTCATCTATCTCGTTCACACTAAAGGCATCGGCAATGCAATTTTAGCCTGATAATCAAGACCATATGACAAAACCCAAGGCCATTAGGGACCAATTTCAAGTATTCTCTGCAAGACAATGATTTTCCAACTACACTTACATATGCTGAATAGTTACTTCTGCACGACCGCACCTGCTCTCATTTATGTAACCCTCCATCCTCTCCCCTTTTCTCTACCCCTTCTTTTTTTGTAATGCAAAGAAGGAAAGTTTCAAAGGATTGCTGGATTCTTCCTAGGAACAGATTTGATTTATTTATATTTCTGGCTAGTCACACGCTGTGAGCAAATAAGAATCTGGCAAATGTAAAAGTTAGTTTGTGCTAATGTCAGATCAGATTCTACTCTCAGCAGACTTCGTGGGGCTGCATTAATGTAAATGAGAGCAGGATTTGGCCCAACACTTTCATTCACTTCCTATACATATTCAAATTAAATGAATATTTTGGACAATCTCTTCCTCCCTCTACATATACATGTGTAATTCTGTCTCAGATTCCAGTCTCGCTCACAATGGTGACTTCATGTGAGCCTTCTTCTGGGTTTATGCTAGTGCTGCACATCTGAATGAGATGCAATGGGATGATTTGTTCAAGTAAAGCAAGCAGGATATGGCCCTTGGTCTCCAAGTCAGGTCTGCTCTACTGTAACAACTTTGTCTCTTAATTACTTTTTGCTTAATTCTGATTGTACCATTTCAGTATCAATGACATCATAATGCTGCCTATAAAAAGACTGTGGTGTCACTGTAAATCAGAGTCCCATAAGGTTAAAGGCTTCAGTTGCCAGAAGGGAAAAAATGCCAAAATTATTCTAAAATTATACAGAGTATAATTCAAAGACTCTAGCACCTTTTAATTTTAATGCTCCTAAGGAAATGAATACACCTTCTAGCTTTTTTCAGATATAATCAAAATATTAAAAGCAATAATAAGGTCCATTATTACTGATGTAACAACCTCTTCTGGCAGAAGCATAGGCCCTATAAAATTAGTGAGTAAGGAGTAAAAAAGCCAAGACTGTATCAGGAAATGACCTGTAATAACACATCCTAGATCCTCATCCCGTAAACCTTTATTTGCATGAATGATCCTGTCTCACATAAGGAGTGCTATGGACTTCAATGGGCAATTCGTACAAGTGAAAATTATTCATGAATTTGAATAAGAGAGTACACGATCAGCTTCTAGCCTCCTCTGTCAGTGATCAATCTTCTTGCTACAACCTCTCCCCTTGAGATTTAAAATGCAAAAAAATAAGAATCTTCTGAAAACTGAAGCACAGTTGGATTTCTCAAAGCAAAGATTTGGTCTAATAACTCATAATTAGAATGAGAAGAAATATTCCTGAATCACATCCTTGCTCATATGTATTCTAAAGCTGGTTTTTAATTGTATCCTATAATAATTTAGGGCAATGACATCAGAAAGATCAATGCAGCTGCATCCTAATATTGAATTAATCTCCTAGTACTTATTGGTGTCTTCTGGAAACTATAGCACTGAATCCAAAGAAGGAGAAGCTTGGCTTGCTAGAAATACTCCCAATTTTTGATGGATAATTATCATGGTGTCCAGTAAAAGCGACTACTTGATTTATGAAATACTTAGGTACTGGTATGTCCATCTTCTGTGCTGATCATGCATAATGCCACCCAGGTCCAGGATCCTGGAATAACATGAGAGCTGAGAAGCAAAGGAAATATCAAGAAAATGAACCCCATTGCTATTTTTCACGCCCTGTCTGAGTCCCCATAGACACACAAAAAGCCCAGTCATGTCTCAAAGCATCAGAACCCAGAACATCCTGAGGATGGTTAAGGATGGGATCCAGTATTCCAAATTTCAAGGGCCTTACTGAAATGCCTAAAATAAAATTTATGTAGGTGGCATTTTTGCAGCATGTTTCATAGACACAATTTTCTACCTCCTAGCAAATACCAATATTGTTTAAACTTCATTTCGATGTCTTAATTCAATTGAACCCAGAGGTCATTGACACCACAGTAATTTCTATTTAAAACCATCCAGCCAAAAATAAACAAACAAAACCAAAACTGGAGCAGAATCTCCTCTGGAGATTATCCTCATTTTAAAAGAAATTACCCTGTCTGACTTTTTATAAGATAATTATTGCAATTGTTTTGCCTAATGAATATTGAGTATTATAATGTCATGCTATGCATCTTGAATGAGGAACAATTAACAGAGCTTTGTTCTCTTGACATCCCAGGACACAGCTGAAAGGAAAGCCTGGCCCTAAGGATTTGTTTTTTTTCTGGCTAAACAATGTCTGAAACATAGCAGAGTTAGGACTCAAAGACACTGCTCAACAATTCAAACCAGGGACACCCTGATCATAGAGATCTTGGGAATAAATCTGGTGGTTTCATTCCTAACTGCTCCTACCAATCCGAAAGACACAGGCAAAAGCTTTCACTTCCAAAGACTTGGGGACTTGATCAGAAAACAAGTTTTATATATGTAATTTCTCAGCCTACAGTGGGATTACTTGAAGTTTATATGAGTGCAAACAAGAGTAGATCAATTTGGGATATTTCAGTATTCAGTGAGGTAACACAATTGATTTTTATCAGTTCCCATGTAGACTGCTGGGTCAGGGTTCTAATCTCAATCACACTGACATGCAGGAAGCAACGCCCTCCTCTTGTGCATAAGAATGTATCTATAATAAATAGGAACATCCTACCTTATTCATCCTGTATCTCCATCCTTCAGAAACCTATCTCCTGCTTATGGTTAGAGACAGCCATTTGACCAAGTTATTAAAAAGAGTATTTTAAGAATTGAGAGCAATTGTGCCCAGAGCCACCCACATACCACTCTTAGTGAGCCTGGATCTTGAGGTGGATTTGAGCTTTGAAAGGGAAATAATCCATGGTATGAGGAAAACAGGAATTACAGACCTTCCTAAATTATGGAAAAGAGCAACATGGTGTTTCCCTAAGTCATACACTGCAACGCATTCCTGGAAGAGATATGCTGCATTGGAGCAACAGATCGAAACCACCTGGGGACCGATCCTACCATACCCACATCTCTGCATGGACAGATCATGACACCAATTACCAGCAGAATTGAGAAGGAAAATGGACTAATGCTGTGAAAATCAAAATAACACCTTTCCACTGTAATCACCATTCTCTGAAGTTTGTTACAGCTAGGGACAAGAGTATCCCTCACCTACACCTCTAAAGCTAAAGCTCTTTGCTAGGTCACTGGCATATGGCTGGGGACACCATGCTGCTTCTTGATGGGAACGTTTATCTCCAGGTGTCCTACAGTAGAAAGTGGAAGTTCTCAGCCAGCAGCAGAGATAGTGGGCCTCTGAAACACCTCCTCACAAATTTCACTGCTGGCTTTCCATTATTACATTAAATCAAGAATAATGTGATCTTTGGTTAACATGTGGACATGGACACATATCTCACCTCAACAAAACTTATGACCACAGCATCTTTCAGATTCACTCTTTCTAGCCTAGAAAATAACAGAAAGCTAAGCTTGTCAGTTTGTCACCATTTTCCAGCTCTGCATTTGTAAAAGAAATAATCCTGGAAGGGAAATAATACAGAAATGTATCACATACACAGACTGCAGGAAGATATAATGTTCTTTTACATATTTGATATAGAGCCTAAATTAAGCTGCAGAAAAGGGGCCATGAATCTTCACAGTCTCATTATAAAGCCTCCCTAAACCTCAAATACAGGAAAATACATTTCATAAACAAAGACCCAATAGGATTTTAATAGTACAATAAATTTCACTGACATTCACCACTAATCACATTTAAAAATATATTTTTAAAACAAAGTTCATTCAGCACAAAACCAGATTTAAAAAAGATGAGTAACATAAGCATATCTTACACCTATTACATTTACTTTAGCCCAGTTTTGACTGAAATCACTTTTAATGTGGTTGGCTGTAATTCCATGGCAGTAAACACAAACGATCTCCCTCACCCCTCCTTCACTTTCCTGGGACTCTATTCATGGATACAAGTGTTCTGTTTTCACAGTAAGCTGAGACAGGAAAGGAGAGCAAGCCCTCATTCCCATCAATAAAACTATCTCCATGATCTTCCTTAGTGCTGTCCCTCTTCTCACCAGCAGCCAGGTGCTGCCTTTCACTTCTGATCACAAGCCACTCATTATCGACTGCTGAGAAAATCAGAGCTCCTTTACTCTTTCATGCATCTCCTAACAGAGAAAAAGTTTTAAGTCATTTTAGAGATAGTTGAAGTATCTTAAAAGTGGGGGTTTTATACATTTTGAACAATCTTAGAGATGGTGTTTCTAAGATCTGTAGAGAGAGGGGGTTTGCTAGTATCTCTTGTTTTAAATTCATTTTTAGTTTTGATGTAACTGGAACTTTATGCAGGTGAAAGGCTGCCCAGCCAGCCATGAAGGATTGGGTGCTTTGGAAAGAAACTAGAAACATGGGTAGGATTCATGTTTTGCCATATATATGCTATCCCCAAACCAATAAGCCCTAGCTGAGATCACTTTGAAGACTAGGAATAGAAAGCCTCAGGTGTCCCTCACTAAAGATGCCTTTTCACTGCAATTCTTCCTTGAATTGTTATACTGGCATCTGACATGAGAGCATTTAAATGCTGTCAAAACTGGAATAAGCTCACCAGCTCATCTGACTAAACCCATTGAGGGCCTTCAGACAGTAATACCATTATTGACCTGGGTTGAATTCAAATGCATTTGGAGTGCTTGATATTTATCCAAATTATACCCATTGAAAAATCCCTGGCAGAATACAGATAACATCAGATTAAAATGTATCATTATAATTACTTCAAAGAGATGTCTGGTATCGAATTAATTCGGTTAGTAAATTTTTTTAATTAAATTATGATTTTTTAAATTGTGTTAAAACTACAACTTGCATCAATGGACACCACAACAAAACTACAAATCTGAAGAATTCGGGGCCTGAATAGGAATATTTGCATTAATCTAATATAGTTATTATAGCATTAAGTTCAGTGATGTAATTCCAAATATACACAAGCATAATTAGAGCCAGATCCAAGATTCAGCAGATCAATACAAATCTTGCCATGGGCTGCAGTAGGCATAATAAGGCCCTGGGAAAAGTACTGGAGTGCTAGTACCATCCTACCTCACAGGACTTCTCCCAGCTTGACCTCTGTATCACTAAAATACTGTTTCTGCTAAGAACTGCCATTCACCTAATAGTGGACCTGAAAACACAGGTACGGAACCAAGCAGAGATGAGAAAATAAATTAACAATAGGCCTTTGGTCAGAAATACTGAAAGAATTTGAGAGAATCTGAAGTTTTGTACTACTTTTGCCTTTCTCTGAGACTTTATAATAAAATATATATATACTTTATAATAAATTAGCTAGTAATAGAAACAGGGAAAAAGCAAAAGTAAATATACCAAAGAAATTATGCCAGTAGTACTAGCTGGGATTTTTATAATGCCACATTCCGTGCTGTTCAAGTGAATAGATTCTCTCTGCTAATGTATGAAAAATATGAATGTGTTTTAAATACCGTACTGCTTAGAACTGTAATTTACATTTGTAATCCTCTTTTCTTTAAACAGTTTGACACCTTGAACATAAAACTATGTTTTACAGATGCTCTCCTCTTTTAATTGAAATCACATCTCAGGTCAAGATCACCACTTTCCTTCTGCTTCCCTAACCTCTTCTTTCCCAAAGGCCTGTAACTTGTGAATTATTTAGCAATCATATTTGCTGCTGAAAATTGATTTCTGAGAGAATCCATATTGATTGAGATATGTGAGACTAATGAGTTTGAGGTTAAGGTGTTTAGGTATCATTATCTCTGATGGTCTTGAACTAGAATCTTCATATTTTTGTGTCTCTTGTCAATACTCTGTTTTATTTTATATCTCTACTTCAAGCCTTGCTTATGTATTAAAGAGCCAGAATGAATAAACATTTTATGCAGTGTCTGCAGCCTCTATATAGTCTCCCAGATGTCTTTCCTGTGAAACGCCACTGTATGAAGGGGACACAAGCAAAGCTTTGCCAAGCTTTCATTTTAGCTAGTAGCAAAAATAAGTAGCTGGTATGAATTGATGCCACTGCCTTGAGCAAAAACTGCTTATACACATTGAAGATCTGCCTCAATGCGTGAGACTTATGCATGGGCCAGAACTCTTACTAGCTAATTCAGACCTTAAACTCTTTTTGAGCTTCCATGGGATGGGGCAAAACTCCACATAGCTGCAGCTAGTGCACATGGTGCCTTGCTTGGAGCTGCTCATCAGCATGGGCAGCCTGCAAATCCATGGGGCATCCTCTTTTACAGACCCCTTTTTTCCTTTGCTCACAGTCAAGGGGTAGCTAGTGAACCCCTATTGCAGGTCTGCCATTGTGTATGTTGCTCATCCTTCTTCTCTTGCCTTTTTTTGACATGCTGGGATACAAGGAAATCGTG
>JANHGB010028547.1:0-21189 GCA_026283785.1 Coracopsis vasa | reverse complement strand
TAATGGATTTAAACTTAAACAGGGGAAGTTTAGATTGGACATAAGGAAGAAGTTCTTTACCGTAAGGGTGGTGAGGCACTGGAATGGGTTGCCCAGGGAAGCTGTGAATGTTCCATCCCTGGTGGTGTTCAAAGTCAGGTTGGACAGAGCCTTGGGTGACATAGTTTAGTGTGAGGTGTCCTTGCCCATGGCAGGGGGGTTGGAACTGGATGATCTTGAGGTCCTTTCCAACCCTAACTATTCTATGATTCTAACAGGGTCATCTGAGCTTCCAGAAAGCCACAAGCTCCAAAAGACTCAGAGCAACACATCAAAGATATTTATAACTGTTCAACATTTGTGCAAGTCATAGACGCAGCACATCTGTGGTGTTCCCTCTGTCACATCATGTTGGACAGCTGCCCCAAGGACAGCCAAAACTGCAGCTACACAAGTACCCAGACTGTTCTTATTCAAAAGAAATAATTGGTGGATGATCCATTTCTTTTATTTTCCTTATGATATTAATAAAATGTTTTCATTTCTTAAACTGCTGCATCTTCCAGGGCAACTCAGCCTTTTTAAAAGTGTCCTAATTCTCAGCAAAACCTTCAGCTTGATGCCAAATGGCCTGACTATACCTAGAATTAGGTTTCCTATCTATGACTTAACAAATCCATAATTTGTTTTACTTATATTGTCATAATGCTTGCAGTTATGCCCTTTATGCCAAGCAAAAAAGAAATAAAGCTGCCACAGAAGGCTTTAATTTGGATAGAAAAAATACAGCTGAGCCACCTTCTGAAACTGAGTTTCTAAGACAATAATTTCTTGCTTTATGTCAGTGACATACCAAACTTGCAATCTCAGTTTTTCTGACTAAAGCAAGTGTTTCTCAGGAAAAAGAATGCTAAATCATTTTTTTATTTCTGCATAAATCAAAGTTGAATGGAAAAATAATTTTCCTTAAATCATTCAGCCCAAACTTTCTGAGTTTACTTTTATTAAAAATAAAAAGGAATTACAGATTGCTTTCCTCTTATTTATACAGAAAAAAACCTCAATTTTTTTTGAGGGAGAGTGCAGGAAATAATAATAATTTTCAACCTGTTTAACAATTTCACTCAGAATTTGCTGTGTCATTAAATAAAATCTATTTTTATCTTCTCCTTTTAACATTTTGACCTCACTTTCTAACTTCCAGGTTGCTCATGTGTGCACCTGCCTTTTCTTTTTCCCATGCAGCTCCATAACTGCACACCAGATCCTGAATCACTGTGTAGGTGGTTGTGCAGACACAAAGCTGAGCACTGGAGTGATCTGTTACCCCATCCTACACAAGCAGGACTGGTGATTCCTTCCAAAATACTCAAAACAATGTTGTGTGAGCTTTCCACACACAGTTTTGTACCTCATCTTTCAACAGTCAGGCCAAACCTAAGCAAACCCTTGAAAGGAAAGGTAACACAACTGTTCTGTGCACGACCTCTCTACTTCTGTTTTACCAATTGCCTTTTAATAAAACCTGTCAATTTCCATGTATTTCAGACAGAAAATTAACCCTCATAATTGTCACCTGCATCCAAAATATGCAGCGTTCACTCTATTCTAGCTGCTCAAACTTGCCTTTGGGTTCGTCTCTCTAATGAGTTTGTGATCATAGCCTCCAACTCAAGTTTAAATCAAAGACAATTGGAAGCAAACATGGTCACTTTGTGGTACATTTGTACAGTTATAGTCCAGCATTTATCTTACCCAGCTGTATATCAAAGAAAGTGTAAATTGAAGCCATGCATGAACAAAAATACCCCTGGATACAGGGATCTTAAATTGGCAGCTTTGCACTTGTGACATTTATTGGAAAAACAACATTTCTCAGACACCTTTCTTCCCTATTGCTGTTAGCAAATAAGGCAAACAATGACAGTAAGAAAATAACTCTTGATAATGTTACAGCTCAAAGACAGGTTCCCCCATCAGCCATAATGCATATAAGGGATATTTCATACCAGGAAGATATTCAGAATGAAGTCAGGATGGTCAGATGTGCAGAGAGGGCCAGGCTCTTCAGAAAGCTTGTCCCCACTTCAGAGGACTGCCATGGGGTGCCTATTCACCCATGGACAGACAAGTGAGGAGCTGAGCAATTCACCCTCAAGGCCAGAACTTGCCTCCTGTCTCACCTCCACAGCTCTCTGTCAGCAGCCAAAGCCATACCTCCCTGCTGGTGACACAGAAAGCCTTCAGAGTATTCAGTGTTCATATTTACCAGGATAAAGAAAATAGACTTGTAAGAAAACCCCTCAGATTTGTTTCTTACATTCAAACTTGCTCTTTTATCCTCTGTCTATACCACTACTATACACTTGGTGATGAGTTGAACATGGACTTTATGGAAACCTGAGGCAGTGAGGCCATAAACGCCTCTTGGGGCAGTTTAAGTAAGTCAGGTTAAGAGCTAAGAGTGCACAGCACCTTTGCAGGGGTCTCAGCATGCTGCCAAATTTAGCCTTCTTGTTTTTAGTTTCTAGTTACAGCTATTTCAAACTATTCTCAGCAGCATCCGTGCTTCACACCACACTGTTACTGTTATTCTGCAACCTCACAATGTTTCATATTCTGGGTATCTGTATGCTGATCTGTTAGCTTCCTTTCTGCTGGGTTTTATATTTCCTCCCTTTAGTGGATATCTTTCATCATTTTCTAGTATCATTTACTTTGGTTCTGAGCATGTTTAAAGTCCACAGTATAATCAAAAGATTTTGGTCTAGCTATCATCCTCCAGCAGTAATGTTTCCTCTGCAGTTGACCATCCAAGCTGGATCTTAATGACTTTGTTGTGACTCTAGTTACTGCACTGAATCCACTCACATGGAATTTCATATGTGCTTACATCCAGCTATATCAGAATTGATCTATACCTTCAGGTTTCATAAGCAGAGACTCTGGGAAAACAAATGCTGAGACTCACCATGAGTGCTTGTGGGAGCCAAGTTTTCTATTTGCATTCATAAATCTTCACTGGCATACACAATCACGGGCTCAATGTTACATCACTCACCTGAGCAATTACCACTGATCAGCACAGCTCCCATGGAGAATTCTTGTGTGCATATGGACTGTTCTGAACACAACACATGAACTAAAAACCTCCAAACACTGTTTATTTAGATGAGAATAGAAGATTTCTTACAATGAATACTAAGGAAATCATGGTCTTTTTCTAGACATTCCTCTTAAAGGAAGAAGATGGTAAATTCAAATGTGTTATTTGTGAGTTGCTTTCTGTTACAATTGGAAATACATCAAGAGGACATTGTGGTAAAAGCACATTACATCTTCATTCCATAATTCAAACCTGCAGAAGCAGAGCCAGATGGGAAAAATTTTCTGTCATGCACTGCTAAATTGCATAAACTCAGTATTAATCACAATAAAAGGGAACACTATGAAAGGGAAAGCAGTAATAGCAGCTACAAGTTGTATCAACCCACAAGCTTTGTCTATTTTATTACTTCCTTGGCATAATGCAGTAAGAAATACATATTTCATTCACTGCTGCTATTGCTATCATCGTCAGCATTGCAGATAAGAGGTCTGTCATGGAGAAAAGTTGATAAAGTTGGTAAAATATCAGTCCTGGCTGTCAAACTTGAGAAAAAAGTTACTTCTTATTGAACAACCCTGCTAATAGCTTGACTCATATGTCCCCAATGAAAAACTAGCCTCAAGAAAAGCTGATAGGTAGATAAAAACATGATAATATGAGATATAGACTACAACTTTCTGTTATGAATAAACTATCTCATGTTCCTTCATGTCCTTATCTTCTTCTTGACTTGAAGTGTGACATAATGAGAGGCCAGAACAACATCAGCTGAAATGTGCATTATACAGACCATTACAGCTTCTCAGTTTTCTGGTGAATAGAAAATCACAACAAAAGGTAGTTGAGAGAGGATGAGGAATACAAACATATGATAAACATAAAAATGAAGGTAGGTTTTGGATTAAGGTACAGCTTGGTACGCACTGGACTTATTTCAACTCTTACTTTTGGTAGAAAATTACTTTGTTCACCACTCCCATACAGATTAAGGAAAATGTACTATTTATTTGTTTCATTTATTTAGATCGATAGAGATGAGCACCAAAATCTGTTCTATACTGTGGGCACAGAATGGATCTCTTGGGCTGGCTTTAGATATCCTATAATACAAATTTAGATATCCTATAATACAAATCATAGAATCAGAGAATCAGAGAACCACAGAATGGTTTGAGTTGGAAGGGACCTTAAAGTTCATCTAGCTCCTACCCCCCTGCCACAGGCAGGGACACCATTTGCTAGGCCAGATTGCTCTAAGCACCATCCAACCTGGCCTTAAACACTTGCAAGGATGGGGCAGACACAGCTTCTCTGGGCACCCTGTGCCAATGTCACACCACCCTCACAGTAAAGAATTTCTTCGTTATATCTAATCTAGATCTGCCCTCTTTCAGTTTAAAACCATTACCCCTTGTCCTATCACAAAAACATTGCTATGCTTTAAAAATAAATAAATAAATAAGCAATTGTGGGGAAAAAAACAAGGCAAAACTAATCTCAACAACTGTAGCTGTTGCCTGAAACATCTTCCATGAGCTAAAGCAGACCTGCAACAATTCTACTGTTGCTTTCTGAGGTATTTGTAAATGTTATTTTCATTGTACTAAGAACAAGATATTAAGAGTAAGATAGACAGAAGTGGTGCCTGCCACCAAGCTATCACTTCATCAACATCTCCACAGAAGACAAATTAACCAAACAAAACACACTTTATTGCGGTAGGTTGAGTTTTGAGTCAATTTTCCAGTTGAAACACTTGCATGGAAGCAGCTACTGGCCTGCCTCGGAGTGCACAGTCCAGTGCACACAGAGGGAGGGTGAGATCAAGACAGGACTAACAGGGCTGCATTAATAGGCTGAGGGCAAAACCCGGGACTCCTGTAAGCTGTGCTCTGCTTTCAGTATCAGGACACAAAAGAACTTTCTCTAAGGAGCTTGATTGGGAGTCAATGTGTAGAGCTTCCAATGGCTTTAAGACACAGGAAGAGTAGAGCAATAAAAATATTAACATAGAGTGGGTGAATAAATGCATGAACCAGATTAGATAGAAAGAAAGAGAAGGGCAAGCAAGCAGCTAAGTCATAGCAAGATCTTTAGAGTCTATGCAACCTCTATGCAACATTGTAGGTTTTCTATATTCCTTGTGAACTGAGATTTTCAGGATTTGTCTCATTAACTACCGCCAAGTTGTAACCATGAAAATAAGGCCAGAAATTATTTCAGAACCAATCATTCTATCTATGCAAAGGAGTATAACAAAATGGCAAAAAAGGAGCTCCATGCCATACAAAAATAAAGATACTTCTAAAAATTATCTGAATGGAAGCTGTTTAGAACTTGATCCCATGCTTTATGTGTTAAGAGGGAAAGAAAAAACCATGCATACACTTTCTCTGATGTCTTTCATGTGATATTAGGGCTTTAACTGGTGAATGGACAGCACTGACGTGGCATCACGTTTCTCATTCAGCTTTAACATAAGACATATGCAAGTTATTTTTGTTTGTATTGGGCTGGCAGATGCGTCCATTTGAAAAAATGTGCAATGGGAAGCTTGCTAGACAATGACGCAACACAAAGTGCAGTGCCAAAGCAAACTTTGTGTCTGTTTCTTTTCACAATGACATTAAATGAATTGGAAATAAATCCACTGAAGTGACTGGAATTACACTCATCCAGAAAACAAGCTAAAAGTGAGACTCCCACATAGTGTCTTTGCACAAGAAGGGAAGCCAAGACATCCTTGCTCTTCAAGACCTTCTTTCTCCCTGCCCCATTAAGAATTTAGGACTGTGCCAGTAAGCACAACCAAGGTGTATATTTCAGTGGGGACTTCATCTCCTCTCCTGCCTTTGAACACCCTGAATTTCATAGGAAGAAGATAACATGATTTGTTATTCTTTTAGAATGGATTTTACTCAAAGCCCTGTACAGTAAAACATAGAACACAGCCCACAGATTTTCCAAGTCTTATGCGAGAAACCTAAAGAAGTAAAGCACCTTTAGACTCCTTGCTTTGTCACAAACTTTCTGCCTTTAGCTCTTTCAAAGTAATAGTAGCAGTACCAACATCATGTGTGTATGATTTCCATCTTCTGCTGAGAGATGGAAAGACCTTGCACTGGAACTCACCCTCAAAAATTCTATACATCAGCAAACTTCCTATCATCCAGGACTCGGCTTTGCTCACCTCTTAAAAATAGCAAGGCTATACAGCCAGTCCTATGCTTCCTACCTAGGAAGCTTGCCTACAGAGGCCCCCTGTCAGCAAAAGCATACAACAGCCTTTTACCGTCTCTAAATCTGGGAACAAGTGTTTCTGTTATATCGCTACTACAAATGCTACTCAGTCCCTGAAGAGGTAGTTTAAGATTATGTACACATATAACCAGTTTGTAGGGGCTTTGTCTTTCTTGGAGGATTTTAGCAATTATGGTTGTTGCTCCTTTCAGGAAGCATGCATAGAAGATCCATATGAAGCTTCATCTTGTGCAGCCTGGGGCTTTTTTCTTCTATTGCCAGTCAGAACACCAAGCCAGAGCTAAAGAACCATGAACAGAGATGAGCATTTGTGTAGGATAATGGTTGGATCAGTTCATATGTACTATGAATTTCCTGGATGAACCCTCTTCACCATGGAGTTCATTGATAAAATCTGTTAAAATCTTACTGTAGACTTTTTCCAAGCCAATTTCAGGCTGCAAATCTAAAAACAATCATTCATATATTTAACTTGATACACATGAGCAGTTCTATTGATTCCTCTTTATATTGAGTTCAGTGGAGCTACTCACATGTGTCAGGGTAAGGAAAAGCATAAGTGTTTGTGGGACAGTGATTTAATTGCTCTGATCTCAATTTTTTTTTAGCTGTTCTTTGTGAAGGATTGGCTGCTGGAAGGCACCACCACACAGGGTAGTACATTTTCCAGCTCTGGTATTTTCAGATCAAGTTTGCAAACATCTCCTGGAAATATACTTCATCAGCCCAAGGCAACTTAACTGAGCAGTAACTAGGTGAAATGTATCAGCCTGAAACAGGCAGAAAATCAAACTAACAGTATTCATTCTCATCTTAAATATTAGTGGTCCTCTGAAAACAACAAAATTAATCCTAAATATCTGACTCTAGCATCCTTTTTGATCTACCTTGTATCTTTATGTTTTTATACCTATATACACATATATACAGAATATAATTAAATATATGGTGTGATAACACACATATTTCTACATAGTTATGTACTGACTACATATATTTGGTTTGGACTGAAGGTAAGAGACAGAATATTGCACATATAATAGAATAATCTCGAAATATTTATCCCTTTGATTTTTATTTCGTCTTTCAGAGCAATTACGTATTTGTTGCCCCAAAATATTGATAACCCAGCACAAAGTTCTACCTTGCTCTCATTCATTCTTAACATTTAAGATTGATGTTGGCTTTTCCTGCCCCCCTCAGTGGCTTGAACATTAAGAGAAAAGACTGAACACTGAATCTATTTCTCTGTGCACACCAGTCTTCCCTCGTACTGACCATGGTCAAGAAACTGCACTAGGAATTTTCTTTTTTCTGCTGAGAAGGAGAGGATGAAGGACGAAAGAATGACCAATTATAAACTCTGTTGTCTTTAGATGAAAGAACCTTTTTGTGGTGTTCTTCAATCTCTTGTTTGGGCTGTCAACAGCAATTTGATAAAGAATGTTCCTATGTCTGACCTGTTTTTTCAAGATAGTAACCTATATTGTGTATCATCTAAAGCCAGGGGATAAGCATCCATTATACTCTATACTGCTGTTCCTGCAAGCTGAGCATAGCCTTTAAAACCCAGATAAGTTGATTGATAGTTGTGTTGAGAAAGCTGCTACTAACGATATTTTAGTTAAAGGGGGAAAAAATTAAAGTTTCTTTAATCTGATTCTCCCCCACCCCCAACACCACACTTCAGAGGCCAAAGCTCATGATAACTGTTTTGTGGTGAATGGTCAATTGTTACAAAATTCTAATTGGTTCTGGGTCAGTCCCTTTGAAATGGCTGCTGTGCTCTAGTAATTTTTTCAATTAATTCTTAACAACTGACAAAACTTTGGATCTTGTCAAAAATCGTTCCGATTTTTATAGTAGGCAAGAACACGGAACAAGATTAGCCTGGATTAAGAAAGATTCCTACATACATTATCATCAAGGTTATAATTATAGTTTAGCTCTCTTTTTTTCTTTGCTCTCAAAATAATGATTAACAAGCCCAGCAGGGTTTTCTTCCCTGTAAGTACTCACTGAATACTTTTATAACAATAAATTGGAGAAATGCACATGTGTATTCCTTGATTGCTTTACGAATAAATTGAGCAAATGCAAGGTTCAGTTAGGAGTCTTATCAGACATATTTTCACAGAACTAGATTTTTGGACATAGACAATTATTGTGTTAGTCTGTCTAATGCCGTCATTGCCATAAGTCAAGAAGTGACCAAGGACCACTTTGCCAGTTGTGTTACTCAGAGAAGCCTCAAGACTAACTATTTTTCTATTGAGTTCAGACTTCAAAGAGGAGGAGCATGTTGAAGGACAAAGTCAGACCACATCTTTCACCAGAAAGTCCTCAGACAGACAATGAAATTACCTGTCAGGTCTCTTTTCTACAACAAAAATTATCTCTGAGTCTCGGGACTGATTATATCAACTGTTTGCCTGTAAGACAAGCAGATAAATATGAAAAACTGTCTGAATTTTTCGTATTGGTCCTTCCTTCAGCAGCAATGATAAAAGTATATGAACATATCAAATCATGAGGGATGTTAAATCAAAAGTTCATTACCAAATTAGATTAGATTATAGACACCAAATTATCTGTAACTCTAGTCACAAATTTCCTAAGCTATCAGTAATGCTTAATTGTTTACACAGGATCTATTTCATAGCTTTGTTGCTTGTTCATGAAGACAGAAAAAATTAAGTTTGAGTCTTCTGCAGCTCTGGACTCTGATGCAAATCCTTCTATCACAACTCAAGCACACTGGCTTAACTGAAGCTATCCTTACACCTGATCATAAGTGATCAGCCACTACAGGGAGAAGGGATCAACTTTAACCCGCTTCACACCTTTTCAGCCAGCTTGACCTGCTCCACACTTTTCATAAAAAGACCTATTCTGATGGCGGTTTAATGAACTCATTTTGATCACATTCATTTAAAATCAGAATTCCACCACTGGAAATATAAAATATCTAGGTTATAATGTAAATTAAACATGTTTTAATCTAACAAGAAACAAAGGTCACTGATAATTCTGCAGACTGGTAACATTCACTGAATCCTTATTCTGCAAATGCTGTAAGTGCATTGCTCACTTCCCCTACTTTGGGTTTTCTTTCCATTCTTACACAGCAAATCTAACATGTTAATTCCTGACTTCTTTTCCAAGACTCAATTATTTCCTTGGGTCCTGGTATAACCACTACTTTACTGTTGATGGTAACTTTTCATGTCATTGGTTTTGCATATATTTTCCTTTATATGCAAGTGGGATCCCAATTCTGAAAGATTTTTCTTAGAATTACTCCAACAGGAGTTTTCCACCTGAAGAGCTTGCAGAATCAAGCCCTTAATTGTGAAAGGAATCTGATTTCCAATAGCAACATGTAGATCTCCTCAAGATCTACAAATGGATCTTAGATGGTACTTAATCTGACATTTATAGATTCCAAAGGATTCTGAAACAGGTTTCAGTCTCCTTCCCAAGAGTGTGACAACTTCTGTGCAGTTCAGTTTCTGTTTTCCAAGTTCTCAAGAGTTTTCATTTATCTCAACTATTGATGAAAAATGCAAGTGTGCGTTACTTCTTCAACAGGGTTGCATAAACCATGGAGAAAGGGCATGGTTTCTCTTTCTTTTCAGGGAATGATAAAGAAAGTATGGTAAAACACGCATACTGTTAGCAGAGTTTCAGTCACGCCCTAGACTTTTATTTCATGCTCCAGAGAGCAGTTGTGGAAGTCTGTCAAAGTGCACAAAGGTGGGTTATTCAGAGTTAATTCTTGCTGCTCATGTCAGACTCTATTTGTTACACTTGCACATGTAACGTTGCACTCCTCAACTTTTTGCTTGTGAACTAATCCATGGAGTACTTCCAAAATATAATTAAAACCAATATTGATTTCACCATATTGTCATTTGAAATACTGCTTGAACAGTCTGCGTGCGTTGACTTGTGCAATAACATGGGGCTAGAGGGGCTGGATTTTGTGGATACCCAGGTGCCTTCACAGCCCAAAGCATGACTTTTGGTTGGGTTGGCCTCTAACATGACAAGAAGCCAGCCTTAAATCCAAGAACCAAACACAGCTTTGAATGGTGAAATTAGTGAAAAATGCTCAAAAGGATCTGAATTTCCTCTCTCATCCTTGTTTAAGATGTTAATGGAATAATTTTACACCACCGTAAATATTATATTTTTCAAAATGTTCCTATTCTAAAAAAGCTGTCAAAAAGTGGAAACAGAACATAAATATTCGAGAACTGGTTTCTCTAATTGGTCAAAATTTCATTTCTACTGCAGATATTTGAAAATTTATTCAGCTGATCTGCAATTCCTTTTCCTCTTTTATGAAAAAAAAGCTTTATTTCAAACCACAAAATTAACACTTGTCATATTGAAAATATTGCATCTGAAAATTCTGATGATTTTACAGTATTTCCAGAGTGCCTGAGAGCAAAGTATTCCAGCCAAATACTCCCTTTCCCATGATGGGTTTCAGATGAATCAGCATTTATAATTAAATAAGTATTTTGCTGAAAAATTTCTTACCATATTTACAGCAAGTATTCCTGTGTGAGGGGAAATAATAAAATGAAAATACAAACCTTGAGGTTCTCAAGGGGTCTCATCCTCACCTTGTTACAGATTACCTACATAACCCTGAACAGCTTGGCTGGGGATTGCTCTCCTTTAATTCACCTCTTTTCAGTTTTCTCATCCTTGGGTCAATATTAGCTACTAAATGCATAGTAAGGCAAGATGTATTATTTAACACCAAATTAATCTCCAAAGCACCCTCACATCCTGGCAGGGACAATTAGATCACAGAATCACAGAATGTTTTGGTTGGAAGCTCATCCAGTTTCACCCCTCCTAACATGGGCAGGGATACCTTCCACTAGACCAAGTTGCTCAAAGCCACATCCAACTTGCCCTTGAACACTGCCAGGGATGGGGCAGCCACAGCTTCTCTGGGCAACCTGGGCCAGCACCTCACTGCCCTCATAGTGAAGAATTTCTTCTTCTGGATGCTTTATTGTTTACTTTCTTCTGTTCTTCAGGTACAGGGAAGACCTCAACCTTGGTCAAGTATGAAGAGAAATTTGCTGATCTGGAGCTCCTTTGCATGACATTTAATAAAGCTGTTGTAGAAAGGGGAAAAAGTGCCTTTCCTATAAATGTTACATGCAAGACAGGGAAGCACTGATAGGAAATGTGATGCTCCAAGGCAGCTTTGGCTGCAGTGGTCATGAGATGGAATTAAATCTGCTGGTCAGAAGCAATAGCAGAGAGAGGACACCAGCACCAGCTCTGAAAACCTACTAGAGTGATGAACACATTACACATTTTATCTTTGACAGCCCATTTCTTGCACAGCAGTGATATAAGCGAATTGGCATGAATCTGAGTCCAGGCTACACCTTTCCTAGAGATTACTCAGCTCTCACGTTACATATGTTCCCCTCACATCCATCTTTCCCCTTCCACCCTAAGTAATTATGCTACTTTTCCAGTCATTCCCATCTGTTTGCAGATAACAAAGATGCACAATCAAAATGCTCATGTGTATGCTACATGAAGATGTAATAGAGATTACATATTTAACCATAGAAATCTTCACTGATAGATGTTTCTGGTTTGCTTATCTGCATTTGGTGACACCCAGGCTCTCCCTAGCTGGACTCTGTTTTCCAGCATTCACACAGTGAGAAAGCTGGAGTAGATTTCAAGTTACTTCATATTTACTCAGCAGAGGATCTCCAGCCACCTCAACAGCATCATTGCTTATGTGCAACACACTTGTATTTTTCAGCCTTAAGATCATAGCCAAGATGGGTCCCATTTTGCTAAGCTAAATACATAATAAATTGTATTTCTTCTTTACCATTTTCCCTTGGACATAATATTTAAGGCAGTGGGGTCACTGGCAAAATGCTCTTGAGAGACGTGCTGCTTACTTGAAAATAAGGGTAGGAGCCATAGATCTGCTTCTGTGAGCAAAATATGTGGTGTTATCGATATACTGTGGTTAGATTGCATAGTGGAAGTGGAAGTGAGATAGCTATATTGACAGACAGATAGATAGGTGGATAGGTGAGGAGATAAAAGGATTCATTCTACAAATAAAATTAAACAGTATATTAAACCACTCAGCCTAAACAACAATAATTCAGAAAATTTACATTGCATTGCAGTGTATTTTGCCACTGGAACATAAAGAAAAGGGGATATAGCAAATTCCTTTAAACTTTTACTGTACATCACCAGCTTAGGTACTGCTTCGCTGTACTATGAGTATTTCTGGTCTATGCATTTGGGAAGGAAACAAAGCAGATCACACACAATAAATACTTCAGGAAAGGGTAAAGAAAAGCCACATCAATGGTAGAAGGATTGGACAGGATCCCAGTTCATAAGCCTGAGCATGGAAAAGATTACACAAGTCCTGGTGACACTGTAAACCTCTTCAAAGTGGATGTTTTAAACAATGTGAAAGTGATCAAACTGAGGAATACAGCCCAAAACTACATGTCATACAACCCAAGCTATTCATTGTCAGGCAGGAGAGAATGGTATCAGACAAAGTAGTTAAGCATTGGGAGAGATGTAATGGAGGTAATTGAGGCACCATCACCAGAACTATTCAATAATAGATTAGATAAGTAGTAGAAATAATGTAGGGGAATATCCTGCATGACGCAGGGAGTTGAACTAAATCACCCAAGAGGAGAATAATTGCAATTATAGATCTGTTCCATCGCCACTACAAAACAGTGGTGCCAGGTGCAAGTATTAATTTTATTAAAACCCGAACTGGAATGTACATACTCTCAAACATGGCCAAAAGCCATATATATTCTATGGAGGAAGGAGACTAAACCCCATTTCACAGATATCGTGTTACTTTTAAATTTTGCCAAGTTGATGCTGTGTGACACTGGAAAAGGACTTGACCTATAAAGTCTGGTGAAGGTAGGTCCCTTCTTCATTTCATTCATATTGGGAGAGTGAACAGCTTGGCTAGCTATCTCTCTCCTTTAATTGACCTCTTTTCAGTTTTTTCATCCCTGGGTCAATATTAGCTACTAAATGCATAGCAAGGCAACATATATAATTTAACACCAAATTAGTCACCAAAGCACCCTCACATGCTGGCAGGGACAATTAGATCTGCTGGTCAGAAGCAATATGGGAGAGAGAACCAGCTCTGAAACCCTAATGGAGTGGTGAACAGGTTATTTACTTTACCTTTGACTGCCCGTTTCAATATGTGAAACTGAGATTTCATTGTAGTTTTTTGCATGTTCATTAAGAAGGCCTTGGAATAATCTGAGTATATAAAACAAACTGAGAATATAAACAGTATATTCCTCTGGGCCTTGTAGGAGAAAGCAAAAACAGCAGTGGAAAATTAGCACACATAGCCTGTCACGAGATGCAAGAGCTTCTCATTTTCTTCAGCTATTTCTAAGAGCCTGATGTACAACATATTTCCAGTGTGGTCTTGCCTCCATTAAATTAAGCCATGGTTTTCTTACCATTTTTATTGAGAGGGGCACCCCAACTCTCCTTCAGAAAAGACCTCATCAAGAGAGACTCTTTCCAATTCCCTTAACTTACTTTGGTATCATAACCCCATGGATTTGCTACATGTGTTCATCAGCTTCCAAGCAGACCTGTGAGGGTTAGAGTGATCTAACAAAGTCTGACAATAGCACTTCACCAAAACATAGCTTCAGAGTGAAAAGCTGCAGGTTTAAAAGTGCATGCTTTTCAGAAGTTCCCAGGGCCTCTCCGCAAATTGCTTTCACTTACAATGTTTCACTTACAATGTTTCTTGATGTTTGCTTACAGTAATCCCCGTACAGATTTATGAGGGAAGATGCTTTCAGTTCATCAAGTACTGTCCTCTGTCACCGTTCTAAGTAGCCCTTTCATAATACAAAGCCAGTGAATTCAACAGAAAACATGAGAATCCATCGATCCTGGTATCTGACCCAGGGCAAAAGATTATACAATAAAGGGATAAGTAGATATATTAGGGACATTTCCCCATTGATTGAGATCAGAATCCAATGATATGGCAAAGGGGGCTGATGTCCTAACAGTACCTGCCATCTGCTATTCCTGATAGTGATGCTTATAGATTCTCTGTCTCTCTTGAGACATGCAAATGTCTGAGAGATCAAGTTTCTGTCATGGGGAGACTTCATTAAAGGTGGTATTTGTCTCAATGACCGAGTTGCTGCTCTTACTTATTTTTAAACTATTTTGCGTTTCTAAACCAGAAATCTTCTTTTCAATAAAATGTTCTTTCAGGATAAAATTCATCTAGCAAAAAACACCATGTAAATGTTAAGAAACAGTATCTGTGAGCTACTTAATATGAAGATAAAATTATATTTTCCATGTACTTTTTCACAGATTTTATGATGCAATCTATAAATTCACGATGCTAAGCATACTTCTTTCTTAACTTAACTGCTGTCTTCTCATCTATTTTGCCTGGATCTCAATTGTACAACTTTTACCACATGGTTATTAAAAGCTTGCTGACATGAGGATATATAAACTAGTGCTGTTCTCCTTATCCATTAAAAAGTCAGGTTTAGGAGTCTGGGGAAGCAGATACATATGCGAAGTAATTATCTAATAGTGGAAATTGAATGCAGATATTCAGTTACAAATCCACAAATTACAAGCTCTTTTAAAAACACATGCACATCCTACCACATAACATTTCCTACAGAGTAATTAGAGTTCTTTGCATCTATAATTTCACATTAATGACTCTCTAAGCAAACATTGAAATTACACAGTAATATACCATAACGGCTCCAGATTGGTTCACTTGTGTTGTACAAAAAGGCAGAGAGATAATTTATGTCACTGCATGCATCAGAGAAGTTGTAAAACAATCCTACATGTACAAAATGCTGAAGACTGCCACAAATAAAACTCTTAAGCATTTAGTATTTTTCAGTGTTCCATTATATGCTAAAACACATGCAAATATATCTGAAAATACATGAACGTCAGTTCTATACCCAGCTGATAACTAGGAATCAGTGTAAAGATCTGGCAGATTTGGGGAGAACAGCCAGGAAAGCTGATCCAGATTCAATCAAGTGCTTCATCAATTGCTAGGATGCCATCCCTACCTGAGAAGAGCCATGCTGATTCAATAATTTAAATCTAATAAAAGATAACCATGAAGAACTTCCCCAGTTGTTCTTTCATATAGGTGTATCCTTTACGAAGGTCATTCTACTGACCTCTGTAAGTCTGAGTGTGAAAGTAATGTGAAAATCAAAACTGTGGTGAAAGTATTTGCTGCTTAATAAGTTGTCATTTCTCCCTGTATAATGATTCACAAACAACTGATGAAAAACCTTTGAGCAAACTTGGGGGGCTCTGCTACAACCAGACCAGCTCAGGCATCAGTATCCCAAAGGACACATATGACTGCAGTAGACTGTGGAGAACAACATCCAGACATGGGTCTGTACAGTCAGGTCTTTACACAAAGCTCTGCCACTGTGTTTGTCCTCAAACCCACCCACTGATTCTGATCTGACACAACAGCCCATTGTCCTGGTAGACTCATTATTTGCATCTCATCTATTGGGTTGCTGACTGCAGATATGGCTCTTGATCATCTGACCACAGACCTGCTTGTAAAGCAGTCTCAGTTGTCCACTAGGTCCTAAAAGGCTCACAGCTGGGGCAATTTAATTACAATCTGTTACCTGCTGCCCTGCTTCAGCCCTCTTCAGAGCTTCCTTCAGGCATGTCTGTGTCTTCCTCTCCTGCTTTGTACCTTCAAGGTTACTGCAGATTGTCTGATCTTGCAGACTTCCTTTGCTTGTATATTCTCAATTGCTTTTTGTGCAAAATAACTTGATGTTGATGACACATCTGGGAACATTGTGCTGTTTTACACTGGACATTCCTTCACATTTAATTTTTCTTGGAATCTCTGGTAATGTTTTCCGGTCTCCTATGAATTTTACACAAAGACTAGTACCAGTGTAATGGGTTTCTTGAGAGCAGAGAAGAGGCAGATATGATCATCCCCTCTGTGCACTGATTATATTGCAATCACCATTTCCCACTTCAGAACACACTGCCTTCTATAGTGTTAAATTCTTCTCTGAAAGAAAAGGCTTCCTGCTTTTAGGGGCAGAGCATTTCCCAGGTGCTACAACACAGAATGGGACACAAGGTAAGTAATCTTGCTACTATTTTGTTTGGTGGCCTTTATTTTTGGTAATAGACAGCGTCCAGGTTTTCATTTTAAGCAATTTATGTGCAAGCTGTACTTTAAAGTGACAGATGAACCTTGGCAACCACATCTCATGATGTAAAACTGTGTTCAACATCAGTGTTGAGGCAGGTGTAGATGCATGGAGTAATGAGTTACATCCTTTTCCAAGGCTCTCCAGTAAATCCATGTCTTATTTTTTCAGTACAGTTACTATTTCAAATCATATCTAAGAGGATATTTCTACTTCACAAACTTTAAAAAGAAAAATATTTTAAGGACTCAATCTGACAAATTCAGCCCTAAGACACATTGTTGTGCCTTTTCTGTGATGCTGTGATGAATTCTTATCTTCCTTAAATTTGATTAATTTTGCCTAGGTTCAAAGGAGTCTCCCCTGGGAGGTAAGGCTATGACTCCTCTACCTTTGCCTAATTGTAATGGAAATCTATGGCAGCTTCCTTGCAGCACATGAAAGATTACTGAATTTTGGGGTAACACTGCAAGCCTTCCTGTAGGAAGAGGGAGCCCTACTTTTGCTTATGAGCATAAAAAAGGGGTGGTAAATTCAACCTTTTTCTAAACAAAGATTATGAGCAAAAGTCCAAATAGCAAGTGAGCTGACAAGAAGGGCGCACAACGTCCTTGTCCTGGTCCATAAAGATGTCTATGTACACGGTGATCAGAGAGCAGCAAAGAAAACCAAAACAGTAGCATGTATCTGGATGAGCTACTTGATCAGGAGACTCCAGTAGGAAAAACAGTCCTAGGAGAGTTTGCAAAACCTCCCAACAATGAAGTGAGAATTTAAAAGACTTATTCTCCAGAAGAAATAATTGGAAAATTTGCCACATGCAGCAGTGTGATTGATCATCCAAATCCCAAGGAATTTTAAGTCACAGATGAGATGAAAATCAGGTTTCAGCCATGTGGGGCTTTTACAAAGAGAGTGGCTTTTTTAAACCCTTGTATTGCACTGTTTCATGAGCAATGCATTTATGTACGTATCCAGCCGCTTTTCAAATACATTTTCCTCTTGATAAAGGTTGTGTTTGATTATGATCTTTCTTTTGGAAGACTCAGGTGCCAGGTCTTAGCCATATTTGTCTTTTTCTATTCAGTTTGTAGAGTATTGTGAGCCAGCCTGTCATCACGTACGTACCATGCTAACAAAGGTAGGGGCTCTAACTATTCTTCTAAAAAAACCCACGAAAACCAAGAATCTGCATCACTGTATATATTATGATACTTTACTAGAGCATCGCTTAAATATGGAAGCACAAAGTGTCTTCCACCCGCTTCTTACCCAGCCTCAGTATCTCTTTTCGTGGTGTGAAATGCTAACAGAACATTTAAAAATCTCGGCTCCAGCACTGCTTGGGGTCTGTTTTTTGTTTGATTTTGTTGGGTTTTTTCTTCTCAAATTGTTTGCAAGTGCTCACACAGGGGGGTTTTGTTTAGTTTTGTTGCGGTTTGTTTTGGTTTTAAAAGTATCCCATCAATAGATTAGCCGGTGCTAATCCCCTGCTGTACAGTGGCGAGTAGCCATCTCTTCTTGTAGGAAGGAGCGATTTATAATTGCAGATGCAATTGGTTTAAGCTCGAAAAGAAATGTCAGGAATACTCAGTGTGAGCAGCATTGACCGCTCAGCTGGGACTCCTGCTACATCCTGAACTTGGTTATCTTCAGAGAAAGCCACCCGGCCACTGGCCGTGTTGCACCCAGTAGCAACAGTTAGGTTAATATTTTTGGCCAATGATTTCAAAACAAGCAGTTATCTCTTTCTGGGAAACGAATATTTCGGCATCTGATTAATTTTCCTAGCTACCCGGCCGTTTCAGGCATTCATTATCTTTAACTCCTAAGGATAGTAACTTTGGAGTTGATCGGCAGCAAGTTGTGAATTCGCACTCTGCACTGCATCTACGGCATGCGGAAGATCTATTTCTGTTGGTTTTATTATAAAATAATTCGCTCCTCTTGGGGGGAGTCGTATTTTCTTTTCCTCTGTAACTCCTATTAGGACTGCAAATTGATAAAACAGATAGAAGAATAAGGCTGAAAACGGTTTGATGAATGAGGTGAGAAGTGGATTAATTGCCGAATAGCCACTGTTTATATAAAATATTTCATCATGTAGACGTCTGAGGCTGCGGTTACGTAGAAGGGCAGTTTCTTTAAATGAATTTTAGTTCCATGTCAAAGAACTAAAGAAAGCGACCTTAGTGTCTAGCTGCGGCATCTGATCAAACTTCCATTGGTAGGGATTTTGAAAAAGCCAGATTTACCTCTATCGGTATTGATTAATCTCTTGGGGTTAATCGAGTTAGGGTGTGTCGACACTGGAAATAACACCGATTGTGTCGATGTAGAGTATCACTTATGAAAAATAGGCAGACACGAACCAGGAACCCTTGAACATAGGGACATCGGCACTTATCTGTGTCTTCAAATGGTTTCAGACACAGAGTAACTATCGGATTCAGAGGATCTAACATCTTAATGAAGAATTAATCTTAAATATCATTATACAGTCTGATTGGAAAAGAAGGGTCGTTGTGTGATGCAAACCCTTAATTCGTCGACTGTACCTTCCCAGAAGCTAAAACCGGGGAAAGCTGAGCTGTGAAGTGCGCCCGGCAGCTCCCTCCATCGCGTCCACTTCGTTGTGCTGCCCTCGCAACAGCCCCTGTAGTATTATTTTTCCAGGGCGAGGGCACCCTGTGAGACTTTGCTCCTTGACGCTAACTCGACACCAGTTATAAAGCGGGAGGAGAGGTCAAGCGACGCTACCACATCAGCGCAGCCGTGAGAAAGCCCCACAGAGCGGCCGAAGCCACTTCCCAGGGCTCGGCGGGCGCCGGGACGGCCTCGGCACCTGCTGCCTCTGCACCGGCTCCCGACTGCTCGGCACCCCGAGGCGCCCGGGACCGGCCCGTCCCCGACGGGGGGAACCGCAACGGGGTCCTCTTGCTCACCGTTCGAACTGGGGCCGGTGCACACCTATATTAACTGCCCTCGGAGAGACAAACTGGAGGGGAGTGGGAATAAAGAAGAAAATCCCTTCTCCTCCAGCCGAAACACCAGACAAGTTGCACGTTGTCTCACGCACGGGTTAATTTTGTAATGGCACCATTGGGTTTTTAAGCTTTATTTTTAAAATAAAAACCATCGATGCACTCTAGGAAATACCTTTCGTTTGATACTGCCTAATAGTAACAGTATGGAAAAGGCATGCGTTTCAGCTTTACGAAAAGGTTTATTTCCAACCTTTGAATATAAAGCGTGTGAACTTGGAAACCAAAGAACGACAAAAGCGCTTGGAGATCTATAGGGGAAAAATAGTCTTTCCTCTAGGATAGCAGATAAAATTGTCCTACGAGATTTCGGGGTGCAGGGGGAGCACAAGAAGTATGAGACAGCTTGCCTTGCTCTGCAAAAAAAACATCAGACGAGCCACAGTTTAAGAACCAGTTAGCACAGAAAGTGTGAAAGAGAGCTTTGATTTCCTCTGGAGGGGAAAAAATAAATCAAAGCCACAGTTTAAGAACCAGATCTAAGGAAAGGTGTTTACAATTTGATAATGTCAAAGACGGAGAGGAGTTAATCAGAGGGGTATCAGAAGTGACGGGTTTGAAGTGGTGGAACACATGGCGGCCTTCGCTTTTACAAGCTGTATTGAAAGTGACGCGGCTCACGATACAGAAGCGGCCACGGCGGTGGGGCAGCCTCGGGAACACCGATCCCGTGGTCTGAGGCAGGGCATCAGCTCCCCCGAATACAGGCACGAGATAATCTGGGAGGGAGGGAGGCAGAACACATCCCAGTTTCTTTGGTGGCTCCGTGTTAACTCCTCCGTCCTGACCAAAGAAAAAGCGCTGCAAGAACCAGGGCGGGCTGGCAGCGCCTTTTCAAGCTTTACCGACGTGCCGGCGGCCCACGAACACGCGTGAGGGGAGCCCGGGCTGCCCCTCCATGGGAGAAGGCACGGCTGCCGCCGGCTGTGGCCAAATCGGACACCCCACCGACATAGCGAGGGCATAAGTAACACTGGGACGGCCCCCATCAAGAGGAAAGTCGGGGGCCGGGAGAGAGGCTATACGTCCCCGTCCACCAGGCTGAAGTGTTTGCCGGGGCCGGGGAGGCAGAGGTAGTGGATGGCGCTGCCCGGGTAAAGCAGGGGGAAGGGCAGCGGCAGCAAGCAACTGCTGAGCAAGGGGCTGTCCTTGTAAAGGGCCGGGAAGGAGAGAGCCGCCGCGGCGGCGGGGGGCGGCGGCTCCACGGGGGGCTCCGCCGGGCTCGGGCCCTCTGGCTCTGCCGACATCTGTCTCTTGAGCTTGTTGCGGCGATTCTGGAACCAAATCTTCACCTGAGTCTCGGTGAGGTGCAGCGCAGCCGCCAGCCCGGCCCGCTCCGAGCTGCTCAGGTAGCGCTTCACGTCGAAGGTGGACTCCAACTGAAAGACCTGGCTTTTGGAGAAGATGGTCCTCGTCTTCTTCCTGCCGCCCGCCGCCGGCGATCTGCCGCTCTCCCCATCGCAGCCCCCGGCCTCCCGCGGTGGCGGCTGCGGGGCCC
>JANHGB010028535.1:12368-22560 GCA_026283785.1 Coracopsis vasa | reverse complement strand
CTTTATCCTTCAAAGAATTCATTACCCCAAACCAAAGAGTCCCATTGATCTCGCTGTATTCTGGATCAGGTTAAACAGTAACAAAATTGGAATCAGTATTGTAAGACCTCCTTTTATTATCACCTGTTATTTTGAAATACATAGATTTTAATTTATAGCTCTAGTATTAGATAATGCCGCATAGAATGTTTGAAGCTAAACAGGAGGAATCTTGGAGTCTTACCCATTTCTATGTTTGAGTGATGTGCTTGGAGGTCTCTGCAAATAGGAATTCAACCATTTTATATTATTATATTTAGCTTTTCAGTTTCACAAGTTGTAATCCTGCTGAGACAGGATACGGGTAGTTGGAAGACTATACATAAACTATTATTTAAAGAAGTGGCCTATCTAAAAAGACAAAAGCAAAAAAACACTGCCTCTGCTTTCTTTTGTATAGCTTTAATATATCTCCATCTTCTGAAGGGTATATAATATTGGTGCAGTAGTGACAAGCAGTGACTACTGTTTGTCTGGTTTTAGTTTGGTTTTTTGTTTTCTTTTAATAAAGACAGGGCTTCTATCTCCTATGCCTAACCATACTACCCTTTTAGGTAGGTTTTACTTCAACGTATGTGTTTTCAGCAGAAAAATCTGTACTTGGATGGCACTGTAAAAGACAAATCACCCTTGTAGATCTCTTTATTTTTCTGGTACCAGAATGTCAATACATTTGCAGGTCACCTGCAGAATATACATAGATGCCTCGCTTACAAATTTGTTTTCATTATTTTTAAGAGGATTGCTGTATTACCTCAGTCTGCCACTATCAGAATCACAAGGTGACCATTGCCCTTAATGAAAACATCCAGAGATTTCATTGTTAA
This sequence comes from Coracopsis vasa, assembly GCA_026283785.1. Taxonomy (NCBI): domain Eukaryota; kingdom Metazoa; phylum Chordata; class Aves; order Psittaciformes; family Psittacidae; genus Coracopsis; species Coracopsis vasa. The sequence continues at coordinate 21,694 of JANHGB010028535.1, read as the reverse complement.
CCAAAGCCTAGAACGTATATTATGCATTCTAAACAAAAACAAACAAAAAAAGATGGTATTAGACCTTGCTGCAGCCTTTAACTGGAGAGATGTCCAGAAAATAGCGCAATAACTGCTGGAACAAACAACTTAACTGCTGTTTATGTCATTGTGAAGTATTCTTGTGTTTTAATGTTTACTATTGTTTGGAGTGTAACAGTCTTGCATTTGCACATAAGCACGAGCTGCTGTGATAGAGGATAGATCATTGCATTAACTTCAGCTTCTGCATGAACACTTACAGTGTGATTCAAGATGTATCCTGAACTTGTCGTGTAACTTGTGTGTTTTCTAGGTAATCGGCTGTAAAGGTTTAGATCTTGACTGTACGAATGCATAAAACAACTGCTGCTTTTGTCACTGATCTTTGTTATTTATCCCTTCTATAGCCAGAGGAGGATGGATATTTTTATAGGGATGGAGTGTATTTTTAAGAACTGTTCCATCTCTTTGGGACTTGGACAGTTTGTGCTTTGCATATTATGTGCTTCTTGACAAAAGTGTGGTATATTGACTTTAAGGATTAGTGTGCATTCAAATCTTTATGGTACTGATGGAAAACTTACTGTGACTTCCAGCTAATAGTCAGATGCTACCTATTTAAACATCAGGCATCCAGCTCTTTCTTCCATATTTATTAAACAAAACTGATGAAGTAGTTGGGTACTCAGAAGTTTGGAAAGACTATTATGCATAAACTTAACTGTTGTATGTAACCTTCCACTTTCCTGTGATGCTGTTAGGCTTTATACAAAATTTACATGTAATATCCAAGTATTTAAAAAGCATCATGAAGATCTTATTAACTCTCTAGACTGTACTTTTATTTGGGAGTAAAATTCAGGGAGCGATAACCTCCTTGCTTTGCCTGGAAAGAAATGTGAAGTGCAAAAAGCCATTCTGTTGTTAACCAAATAAAATCATCAGTTACAGTGTTCTGATGCGTATCTGAGAAAATGAAACAACCACCAACCTGGAATTCATTCTTATTGCCCAAGTAGGTGATGATGGTTGCGGTCTGAGTCGTGCTGGGTGCAGCTGCTTGATGCCCGTGCTGAATTGGTACAACTATAAAGCCTCATTGTCACTGAGCCTCTGCTTGCTTTTTTTTCTGCACAATCATATAATCCTCTGTGTTTGGTCTTTGAGTACTACATGTGTATTTTTCAGACAATTAGTTTTGAGCAATAAAGTTTGATATTATAAAATGCTCCAGTGTGATCAGTATTACGACAGATTAAGCATATTTAGAAAAAGGAACTTTTATTCCTTGATCCCTGTACGTATTTTTAAATGGAAATTAAATCCATTACAGGCTCATTGGTTCTGGAAGTACTGATTTGCTCGTTTTTTCGGTAAGGAATTTAATATTTACATAGTCAGACATCATCTGAAATGAAATTAAAGCTTAACTGGAATTTGTATTTTTACTTAAGTGATACCTGGCTGTAAGTTGTCACTGGTGAGGGCATGCCTGGAGTGAGGTCATCTCGGCTTCACTTGTATGTCTTGGAAAATGATCTAGGAAAGCCTTTACTGTAGTGTCAGTGACCCAACAGTCTTGGAATAAAACCGATTTCAGCTGTGGACATTGTAGCATTTTTACTACAATATGAGTTTATTGCTTTCTCATGATGATTCAGCAAGTGCAGGATTTATGGAAATCTCAGATTGCTCCATCTTTACTGGCTTGCTCAACAGGCCTGGTGCTGTTGTGACAGATTGAGGGATGAAAGGAGTTAGTACTGGCAGTTACAGGTCCCTGTGACTAATCACTTGCTTTGGGAATTCAGTACGGTTGGGAGCTCCTTACTCTCAGTCCTTTAGTTGTTGATATACAGCTGGTATTCACTAACACAGTGTGGTGTATTATACTTGCACTGGAAGGGGTGGTGCATTAAAAATCAGCCGAGGTTTCAAATAGTTGTATCTGAATGTAGTCATGGCATACTGGATTTGAAGCTGTTTCAAGTGGTTCAAGAGCAAGACCACCAGATGTTACTTCACTCAATTTTCTCCCTGAGGGCAGAAGGAGAAAAGCAGGATTTGGCCTAGCAGTACATGATGAAATTTAACTGAGATCAGTATGATGAAATAACTTGGAAGCCTTGCAATTCCTGTGTTGTGCAGATTTATTACCTGGATGTTACAGAAACAATGGTATTGAAGTTGTTAACAAGCAGAAGTAGTTTCTGTCAAGTTTCTCTCAGGAGTTAAGCTGATTCCCTCTCCTCAAGTGCAGGATCTAAACATACAGGCGTTGCTTGGCTTGCATCAGTGTTTGATGGGTTGGTGCCATCTGAGGGCTCAGAGTCATGTTCTGACAATGTGGCTTGCGCAGCAGCGGGTGCTGCTTCAACAGAGCTCCTGTTTGCATAGTCAGCCCTTTCGAAGAGTATCAGTAGCTCACAGTGCTTGGTCTGAGGGAAGAGATCCACAGCCAGCGCTTTAATGGGGCGGAAGGAGGCTCCTCGCACCCTGTTGGAAGGGGCCCGGCAAAGGCTTGATGGGAACAAAGGGAACAAAGAACTGTATTAACATTTTAGTATACTGTTTGTAACTGCTACTCCTCCAAGAAAAGTTTTTCTTCCCCAAGCTGCAATTTCATGACAGGGTGATTCACCACCCCTAGTATCTCCATTATTACTTGCTGACTGGGCAGTACCAGTCCCAGCTTGCTGTGCGGCAGCTCTGTTTCTGGTGAAAGGTGGTACGCTTCAGTGAATGTGGCTTCAAACTAGAAGTCCAACACTGTTCTCTTCCCCAGGAAGCACGTATTTTTCTTACCACATTTACTTGCTCAATTTAATGCAGAAAATACTCACTCTACAAAGTTATTCATTGCAGCTCTGGGATTGCAGGATACGTAGATAAGCTTCTTCAGATGTTCAGCTCTTCTAATGGCGAGAATTACCTTGGAATCTAGATGATCAAAACCAAGACAGCCATTTACCTACAAGTAGTTCTGTGTGCACCAGACTCAGAAAAATTCCAGACAAGACTGCAGCCTGAACAAAACCACTGCAATACCCACTGTTTCAAGCTATCCCTGAAGCCTCCTGCTTGATCAATTCCACTGGTGTTTTCTGAAGTTCACCACCAATCACCATTGAGAACAGACTTAAAAACGTAAGAGAAGATACACTTACGCAGCCCTGCTCGTGGCGGATCCACAATGGTAATGGGGTTCTGAGGAGCTAATACATTAATCAGGGAAGGAACAATATCTTCAGCCTTCCCACAATGAAATTCAATATTAGTCAGTTCTATAAAAAAAAAGAAAAGATATTATCAGGGTACTTGTCAAAGCATCTTCAGTATCCTCAAACTCGGCATGAATTTGGGATGCTTTACAAACTACAAAGTGTTCAGTTAACCCTGCCATCAGTATAATTTAAACAAGCGCTGGTACTTCAGATCACTTAAACAACAGTAACTTGAGTATCCTCCATTATCTGGACTAAAGCAAAACCCTATGAAAAACAGCTACTGTTAATGTTCAATTTATGAGGGCAACTGTGGCTTCAGCTCATTTCTGCACCAAAATCTTTGTTTTCTTTTTGCAGAAAAAGAAGAGCTAGCTGTTAGTCAACAGGAAAATTGATCCTGCAGACTAACAGAGTATTTGTTTTCAAGAGAGATTAAATGTTTAAAATGGACAAGATTACTATCAACAACATGTAATTCCAAGCTGCTTAGATAAGGTGAAGAGAAGCTAGCAATACAACTACTATGCTTCTTAACAAACAAAGATCTTAAGTGGTTTAGCTTAACTAACCATTGATCTGGGCGTTTACTTTGGCGTCCTGTACAGCTTCTTGGCAGAGTTCAATTCCAATCACTTTCTTTACTTGCTATAGAATCAAGGGAAAGAGATCTGTCTGTGGTATGTAAATTGAACCATTATTCAGAGCATCACCAGTTTACTGTACATGAACAGTGACTAGTACCTGGCCAGAGAATTACTGCCTTGCAGCCAGAAAAAAGGCTGAGAAATACCCGTGCAAATAAATGAGGACTTTTAAAACTGAAATTGTGTCATGCCAACCTGCAGGTAAGACGCCAGTTATGCTGGCCTTTTTGGGGGGCAGACTCCATTATATGGTCTAGCAAGCTCTAATCTAAAAATTACGTAAGTAAACATTGGTTATTCATATCCAAAGCTTTCTGAGATAGTCCAAACCAGTTAAGAAGATAGATTCTAGTAAACTTTGGCTATCTTACAGAACTATTATTCCCTCTGACTCTATTGGTTTCAAAATCATTTAGGCAGCTGAACACAAGGATGAATATTACATCATGATTTGGTAAAACAGCTGCAGGCAGTTGAATTAGAAACTAGTTGCAGAAAATTAAGATATAATGTGTTGCATTTCAAATACATCAAGTTAAGCATGATTAACAGATGTAGATCTCTAGAAGTAGCTTATAGCCAGAAAGAGAAATTACCTTTGCCAAAGAAATCCCAATGGTTCCTGTACCACAGCAAATGTCAAGCACCGTGCTTTCTCGGCTCAGTTGTGCCCATTCTCTAATGGCAGTGTACAACACTTCTGCACCTTGCGTGTTTACCTGTGAAATTATGCTTCAAATAGATCTACTTCTTCATAAAGAGTAAATGTGCACATATAGTTTTCTGGTTTCTAAGAAACAAGTCAACTTGACATGTAAGGTGCAATCCCATGCAACTGATCTAGACTGGCACATGCTAAGATATCACCATTCAATTTTTACAGTCTTGCTCAATTCTCTCTGAGTAGTGTTATTATCTCTGTTCTAGTAAAAACATGACTTGTCCTTTAGTACCTAAAAAGCAAGTCTGGAAACTAGAGGAGGCTGCAAGCAAATTAATTAAGCAAAATGCTAAGCAATAAAGTGAAGTCTGGACTTTAAAAATACTTCCTTTCCTTGAACAGGAAGTAGGAAAATTCAAAACCATTAGAATCTAACTATGACAGTCTTAACCTTGTTGTAATACTACTTTGAAGTAAATTCTATAGTTACACATCATGGTTAAGGAAGTAGCATATAATAAGCTTTCTAAAGCAGTGCCTCTAGAGCAAGTGTCTTTAAGAGCAAGCAACGCACACTATGCGTGTGCAGGAAATAATCTGTAATCTATGGCAGATAACAGAAAATAGAGTTTAGTTTCAAAGTATTTATATGCTTCCTTCCTATTTCAATACTTTCTGTTTCAATGATACAGGCCACCTGCTGAGGCTTTGAAGTGTTAGGAGGGTAGAAATAAGTTTTGGAACACCAATAAAAAATTAGTACTACAAAGACTCCTGAATTCCCTATTGTATGTCCTGTGGACATAGAGGCTGCCATTCAACAGGAAGCAAATGGTACTGAACTACTAAAAAGCAACAAAAAGTTGTCTTCAACATGCTCCCATCATGTTTACACTCATTCACTGTTTTTACAGCCAGACACAATACTCAAAGGTATTTAATCATACCAAATATCTAAAAGATTAGATCTCCAGCTATATAACATCCTGTTACTCAGCGTTAGCCAAGCTTAAGGGCATTAATGCAAACCCAGTCAAATCAGAAGTTGTATTGTCCTTACTTGAAAAAATGCATGAGGAGAAATTCTAAATTTTAGGCCAAGAAGTTCTTCATATATGTACTTGTCACCAGCCACGTGCTCCAAAGGCAAGTCTTCGAGATTGGGAGACTTCCTGGCAGGAGGAAGGCCCAGTGAGGCAAAAGAGAAAGAAAGAGAAAAAAGGGAAGACAAACATCTTTGTCAGAATTTTTACCAAAGCTCTCGTCATCTTAAAAACTGCAGTACTACATGCTAAGCAGTAATTTATAGTGGGCCAACATTTATCATATCCTTTTAGAGATGATCTTTTTGGCCATTTTTTTCTGACAGTGTATCAGTTCCACTGATGTCAACAGTAGGACCTACACTGTCTCTAGATGAAGTGTGAGCCTTATTCTCTGCAGAAGAGGATGGTGCAATCAAACAATCACAGGAAATAGGGAAGAAAGGGAGCAGAAGTTACTTGCTGATAATAATAAGTATCAATCTACTGCAGTAAACACTTCTACAGCCTGGCAGCCAGCAACTAGTGGGTTCAACCACTGAAACTTTTGCCTGCCTTTATCCACCTGAGCGCTACAGGAGAATGGGAAATTTCAGGGGTCTCTTGTGGAAAAAATAAACAACTATTCACCAAATTAGTAACACTGCTGCTACATGAAATAAACAAAACAGTGGTGTGGAAGTGCCACCTCCTTTTCTATTGCAAACAACAAACCCCCCCCAAAGCAAAGTCAACTCTCTCACCTTTGTCCTTCTTCCACAAAGTAGAGAGAAGTAACACCACTGGTCTTTCCCATCCCTTCCGTGAAGTACTTTGCCAGAGAGATTTTCAGGTCAGCCAGCTCTTCTTTACTTAATTTCTAAAGGTTTCATTTGAGAGAAGGAAGAATAATCATCTTAGTGACTTAAAGATATGATTTAGTGTATGCATTCTATATTAATTACTTGTTCATTTCCATGTATCAGATTCATATAAACAGAAGAGTAGTAATAGAAGGTAAACTCACCAAGTAGTATTTCTCTTTCACATGCACTATTCATAAAATCAAATCTATGCTATTTTAAAGTTATTTGTCTGGATGCACATTATATATCAACTTAAATACCTGAGGATTAAAATAAACAATTGCCATGATATGGCCATTCCTGCTGGTACGGACTGTGAGCTGTTTCCAGTGACCTTCATAGGTTTCCGGGCTGTAAACTGAGTAAGGAGTTGACCTGCAATTTTCAGAAGCTCAGTTACTTAACAGAGAACTATTTTTTTGCATAACATACAACAGCTGATTGACACAAAAGCAGCTCACTATGCAAAGTGATGAAAAAATGTTAAGTACAAACAGAGGCTACATTGATTTGTCAAGAAAAGAATAACTTCCTCATCTTAATGAAGAAGAAAAAAGAGATTGATAAATAGATAGTATCTCCTAATACAAAATAATCTGTCCCTGCTTCTCACTACTCTCTTGCCCATTTTAACCCATCCAAAATTACAGATAGGATACAGGCAGCTTCTCACCGCACTCAGAGAATGACCCAGTTTTTTATAATGCCTTCATTGGCTTGTGTGCTTCAAACCAAGATCAGACTTTTCCATCTTCATAGTTCTTCTGAGCTTTCCATTTTTGAGGATTTAGTTGCTTTTTAAAGAAACCACTCCTTTTCCCCAAAAATACTGTTGCTTAAATTTACAACTTCCATTTTGTTCCTTGTTGATTCTTCTCTTCATCCAAGGATGCAATTGACATTTGTTATCCAAATTACTTTTTTTAAAAGCCTTTTTCTGAGTATTTCTTTACAATTAGTGGAAGAAGCTCTCAAATAACAGACACATTTTATTGTAGACTTATACATCTCATTACTTAAGATAAAGCTGTGTTTGGCTGGTACCTGTACCTCCATCTCTGAACAGCTAAGCAAGAGCAAGGGAAAACTGCCCAGTGATGTAAGCACAAGATGTAAGCATCAAATATCTGCTGAACATTGAGACTGGTACATCTTAGGTCATAAAGCTCAGAGCAAACACTAAGCTTGTCATAATATTTAAAGATATTTTTGAGTAAGATATCAAAACCTTTACAGACAAATCATTGTACTTGTGCTCACCTTATGTAGTCTTGGAAAACTTTTACTACTTTTTTGGCAATAGCAGGAATGTGAATAGTATCAAATGGCTCCACTACAGCACATGTACCACCCTTATATTTGCCAAGACGACAACCCACAGTTTTGTCTTCTTGATTTACACCAATCCCAATCAAGAACTCACATTTGTTGCGATATTCAGTCTAGATTTAAAATAAAGTTATGTAAGATATTTACATAGCACTTAACTGTACATGCCAAGTTTTTCCTGAAGCAACCTTCATATGGTTAAATGTATTTGCAAGTGAACATAGGACATTTGGTTCATATGGAAGATATTAATGGATTTTAATATATGAGAACAGCAATAATGAAAAATTATTAGTCAATCTTGCTATTTAAAGAAAAAAATATTGCCTCTGTTGAAGAATGTATCAGCCCAGAACGCAAGCTTCTAGGGACAGCATGTTAATTTTAAAGTTAGAATATCCAGTTAATTTTAACTGTTCTGCTTCCTCTAAATACTGCCATAGTATTTATACAAAAGGCAACATCTGAAATTCATCATTCATTACAAGATAAAGTCAAATATTCAGTTTGCCCACTCTATTTTAAGACTAAATAGATTTAAATTTTAAATTTTAATTTAATCCCATTTCGTACTTTACCGAGGATTACATTACCTGTAATGGTGATGCTTTCACACCCTCTACTGGGCAACACAGTTTATTATACTTCTGCTTCTGCAGGAACAACCAAGGTAATAAAGCTCTGTTGTTATTTCCTATTTCCCTGCCCAAATCAGAAACAAAAGTTGTAAAGTACACATTTAGAAAAACTGAGGTTAACAGCTGCACAAGACTTTTTTTTCTTCTTCTTTTGTACAGGGCATAAAAAGTATCAGATAAAGATTATTTTAACACGCAAACTCCTCCAACTGTACAAGAGCCGTACCTGAAAAAAACCCAGTTAATTGTAGTTGTAAAAGTATGTACTAGAATTATTACTGTACCCATGCATGAAAAAATGCCAGCTTTATCTATGTGAGGCAAAGGATAGAAGGGATTTTTTGATCTACAAAGATCAGGCGTAAATATTTGAGGGGGTTTTTAAAGAGAAAATCCTAATAGTGATTTACCATCTCTACTGATGATGATGATGATTTACCATCTCTACCTCTCACACCACTTGACGGTACCAAATTTTTTCAAGGGCACAAACATCCATCCTTCTGCTTAGGCCTATTAAGATCTTTTAACAGATCTTAAAAGAATGCCCTCTCATTTAACAATGTTCTGAGGCTGACCAAGAACAAGCAGCTTTGTCAACTGGAACAGTTTTTAGGTCTGAGCGTTGCAGATTATCTTTAATTTACTTTGTATGGGGATTTGGTTTTTGACCTACCTCTAACTTACTTTAGAGATAGCAATTTGTGCAAATTTAGCTATATCCCATCATAAGGTCACATCTTGTAAACATGACAGTAGCTTTACAAAGAGGAATTACTTTGTCAGCTTCTGCAGCACTTGTTCACATTCCTGCTTCTTTCTGGCCAGCTGCTCTTCGTAGGGCACGTTCCACAGCGGAGTTACAACATCTGCTATTTGCTTGCTCAGGGGCTCCTCTGCACTGGCTTTGGAGGGAGC
>JANHGB010028535.1:0-10849 GCA_026283785.1 Coracopsis vasa | reverse complement strand
CCCCTAGTCCCTGGACTGAACCCGTCCAGCCGCGGCCCGGCGAGAGGAGCAGCCCCACGTGCTTACATAGCGGCAGGACGGGATCTTATCGTGATAACGGGATCTGCTTTCTCTTACATGTGGCTGTTCTGAATTACGCGTTTCTCACTACTTCTGTAATTAATTGGTCAGGCACAGAACAGGTGATGAATTACGGTACGGGATGTGCTACTTGCTACTGGAGGAGACTATCTAAAAGTTTGGCCACTGTTTCTTTTCTTTTTTTCTTAAAAGCTGATGTGACTTAATGCCGTTTTGGCTTTTTTCTTACATGCTGGAACACTGGGGACAGAAAACTAATGGTAGCTGCTGTGATGTTGCCATAACCAAAACTTATTTTGCAGCATTCTCACCTAATTCTCCCTTGCCCCTTCTTAATTTTTTTCCTATTTAGTGAAAATAGAGTGCTTCATGCCAGTTGCTTTATTCATGTGTGATGTGTACCTGCTCTATAAAAGATATTCTAAGTAAAGCATGTAAGAGTGGACTCTTTCATCTGGAAAGTGAAAATAAGGTTTAAGTGTCTTTGATGTATAAATTTTTTTTTCCTTTTTCTGTTATTCAGATAACAGCAAAAAACCCCAAATCAGTTCCCTTGACCTGAGATAGCTGTTTGTGGCCTCATTAAACTTGCAGATGAATTTCCCTTCTAGGCTTCTGTACTGAATCCTTAGCAGTGCATATGTATGAAGTAGTGGAGATGTTTATCCTTTAGTCACTAGGCACATACTAAAGACAATTCTTAAACTTAATGAATGCTATTGCATATTCTTAAATAACTAAATAGGAGGTCATATTTTGTCCATTTACCTGTAACCTAAAGCTCCACAAAGAATCTTAAAGCAAAAAGAAAAAGTCATGTGTGTTGCAACTGTGCTTCAAAAATACCTTTGATTGTGGATGATTCCAATACATAAGATTGGAATAATGAACTTCTGGAAGTAATGTGTTCCTTAAGCTGGGTTAGGTGGTTGTATTGGTGGTATGTTTGTGGGGTTTTGTTTTCTTTTCTTTTTTTTCCATTAATGATAGGCCATTAGCCACTAAGAAATAGCAGTGCTTTAGTAAACCACATTATATAGGAGAAATGGGTGAAGGCATTATTTTTCCATAACGAAGAGCTCCAAAGCTGAGCCTCTGCACAGTTCATGAGTGGTAGGACTAAAATATCTGGCACTGAAAGAGCACCTTTTTATTTTTCTTTGTTGTATGTTGACTTCAAACATTTGTTTTCCACTATAATATTTTTTCTTTATTATTACAGGGTATTTCAGTTACTAAAATCTAATAGCTGAATAGTCACAAACATTTTAATTTTAAACATAGATATGAGTACTTCGGATTTTAAGTATGTAGCAAGTTTTTGGTTTTTACCTCTCTTTCCAGGAAACGCATGATGAACATGATACTTCAACTGAAAATGCAGATGATTCTAACCATGATCCTCAGTTTGAGCCCATAGTTTCCCTTCCTGAGCAAGAAATAAAAACTCTGGAAGAAGATGAGGAAGAACTCTTTAAGATGTAAGTAGAATATTTCTAAATATATGTAAATGTTTGTTAGGCTTAAATTTGGATGTGTTTATAAAAAGATAGGTTACTTGTTAGGATTCTCTGTGTATGAAGTGGTAACTTAAGTTGGTAGCTATTTACTGTGATGGCAGAGATTGAGTCGGGGAATGATTGATAATAATGCCCCAAGAGACTCTGAAGTCTGGAAAAATAGAAGGGAGCTGAAACCACGAGTCTGGTTTTAATATTGTTTAGCCTAAAAGAAACAATACCCTGAAACAATAAAGGCAGTAGATGCAGTACAGTATTGGGACATTTGTGGTAGTACCTTTCTGTTGTCTTAAATGTAGTTTTATCTTTTGTTTAAGCTTGTTCTCAAATCAGGATAGCTTGCTTAAGATGTATGATCTGTCTGAAAAAACATGTAGGCTAAAGGTTTAAGCAGTGTTTTGAATGTGATCCCTGATGTGTTTGCTTTAAATAGGTTTAAGAAAATAGTGCTTTTACTTAGTCACAGAAGGGTATTGTTCATCTGGAAGAGAGATTTGAGTTCTCTTTTTACAGATTCTGGTAAAAACTAAAGCAATCGTCAGTTTTTGACAAGCATGGTAAGATCTCTGACCATTAGGGCTCTCTGTGCATGTGATGTGCAGTATCAGATGGAAAGAAGAAATTTTCTTATTTAAGAAGGAGTTGGGAGAAGTAGTAGTGTATGTTCCAGTGCTCTGTAAGTTCATTTTTATGTCTACAAAGGGGTGAAGGAGGAAAGGAATCCTTTTTATTGCCTACTGAGTGCCCAGCTGGACTTTAAAGGAAGGACTTGCTTTGGAACCAAGTAGTTCTGCATCAGAGCATCTGTTAAGAGTTGCATGTCCCAACATCCTTTTCATGAAAGACCTGGCGTATTACAAGTCCCCATCCCTTGCTCTTTTACATTTTCATATATATATCCTGTAGTGTGAGTAGGTGCTTTCTTTTCTATACCAGAGTCTTAAATTCCTCAGTAACAGAGCTCAGACAGCCTCTTGGGTCAGTTTTGGCTAATGTATCAAACTGCTGTTTCTCTTTTGGCATACTACCATCTTGGGAAACTAAACAGGGATGTCCTGAAGCAGGTATGATGCACTGCAGTGCAGCACTTCCTTTATTGCTGAGTTAAGAAAAGCAACAACTAAGTTTTAGGAGTTAAAAGGAAATGAGTGACTCTAGAGGGTGAGGCACTTTGTTAACAGTTGATCAAATACTGGGCTTGGAATTATGCAAGAGTCTTTTCTTAGCCTCAAGGTGCTCAGTTTCTTGAATTAATAAATATTGCTGGTTGGATGGAGCAGTTGTATTCATAATATATAGAAAAACTCTAGCTATAGCAAAATGTGTTAATTAGCTACCTTAATTTAAAAGGTGGCCTACACCAAATACATTTATCATCCCCCAAAAGTGCGTCCAGAACCTGTTGAATATTAGAATATTACATATTTCCTGATAGTTTGTTACTAAATATAGGTTTCTTTTATCAGTTTCTCAGTTTGAATGCTGAAGCAGAACAGGGAGCCTTACTAAAGTAATTATTTTTTTTCTTGAGTGTGGCTTTTAAAACAACAACCGTACTGATCGTTCATGTGGAGTCTGCTGTTTGATATATGTTTGTACATGCAGGCTAACTTCTTCAATTCTTTCTTCTTTAAGGCGAGCAAAGCTATTTCGATTTGCATCCGAGAATGACCTTCCAGAATGGAAAGAACGAGGAACTGGTGATGTAAAACTCCTAAAACACAAAGAGAAGGGAACAATTCGCCTTCTCATGAGGAGGGATAAAACCCTAAAAATCTGTGCAAACCATTATAGTATGTTAAACTTTACTACTTGTTTTTAAAAATAAGCTTGTCAAAATATACATTGTAAATTAAGAACTCCGTATCTTTTTAGTAGCAGGCAGAGAACTGTTGTGTATCTTTAAAGAGGTGCCAAATTCATATTGGACTGTAGATACAGTTGTCTCTTGCTAGGCGCACAAGGCTACAAGCATCGGAAACAATGAATGCTTATTTTTGTTAATGGAAAGTACCTTAATTTGTTTTGGTGATTGTCTGCAAGAATGGGACTAGAAGTTTTTTGGGTTTTGTTGTTTTGGGTTTGGGATTTTTTGTTTGAATTTTTTTGGTTCCCCTTCAGACTCTGGTAGTGTTCTAAAGACACTTTAAAATTTAGCTGGGATAGGCAGATATTATGTGATTGCTCCCAATCAGTGTGTGCATGTTCTTTTTAATGGTTAATAGAGTGTAGAAAATAATAAGAAATGAATGTATGCTGGCTGTTTTAATAAAAGAATGGGAAAGAAGTAATCATGTAACAATTTACTACTTTGATTTGATAGAAGCAATTGCTTAACCATCAGAAAACATACTGAGATGCTAGACTAATCTATGGCTGCCTTTCTCTGCTTGTGAAATAAACTGAAATGAACATGGTATATTCAGCTAATCCTTCGAAAAGAAAGTGTAGTGAGAGCTGATGGGGCTGAGAGGAGGGGTTTGTTCCTTTGATACTCTGAATAAAAACGAACATGAAAGGGCAAGACAGACTTGAAAGTCAGTAGAACTAGCAACAAGTAGACTAATTTGGTAATACTTTGTTACTTGCTTGCTTTGGTAATACTCATTCCATGGAGTTAAATCACATTTAGATAACTTGAAATAACTTGTTTGAAGTAGCTTAATACAAATCTGAAGTCAGAAGCAGTGATGCTTGTTTTCTGTGGGCAGATCTTTTCAGAGAATCAGACTATTCAGAGGTCACAGGTGTTCCTATTTAGTAATTGAAATGGCAAATATAAAAGAGGTATAGTCACCAACCAACAAGAATAAACCTTTTGTTTAGAAAAATAAATGTTGCACATACGCAAAACTGAATTGATGAATTTGTAGTGTTAGTCTCAAAAGGGGTTTTTTGTGTTTTCCAAAACATTAAACAAAATGTAATTTGACCTCTGAATTTAAAACATGCAAGAAAGTGAGTAAAGTTCAAATTTCTCCCAGACTAAAGAAAGGACCCAGGGAGTGGGGAGAAAAAAAAGCCTTGTTTAAACTTTGCATGTTCATAATGTAAAAAGTCTTAGAGCACTCTGACAAGTAAAGTTCCAATTTCCTCAGTCAGGCAAATTATAATGTCTTGGAGGGAAAGGGCTCCATTTACTGGGAAGGACTAAATGGGTTGAACATGCTGTGCACATCTTGCAGCACTGCAGAGTTGTGTGATACCTGTTAGTAGATGATGGGAGAGAAATTAACCTTGTTTGATGATTAATTGCAGGAATAAGGCTTTTCTTAACTATTTTTCTGTAGTATGTAGTATTTTCAGTGTGCAAAAGAATGAATATGGCTTGTCTGTTTGGGTGCCCTTCTAAACCCTGTGACTATTCTTCAGAGCTGTGCTTAGTGACTGCATCTCTTGTAGCGTCACTGTCATCGTTTTTTTTATACAAGAATCAAACTCTGCTTCTTAAAACAGGGAATCTAGCGTTCTTTTATACAGTAATGGTCTTGCATCCTTTTATTCGGCAATGTAAGGAAAAGATATATGTGGGCACCATTACCTTCTGTTTACCCAAAAATATTTCTGTATAAAGTGCTTTACATAAGCATTGCAGCCAGTTGTCAGTAAGACCATGGAGGCTCGTGTGGAAAACATTTACTATTGTGCTTTGTACATCTTTTAATGCTTTCCTTTCAGTCACACCTTTAATGGAGCTGAGGCCGAATGCTGGGAGCGACAGGGCGTGGGTCTGGAACACATTTGCTGACTTTGCAGATGAAAGCCCCAAGCCTGAACTTCTGGCAATCCGATTTTTAAATGCAGAGAGTGAGTAGACTGGCACTGAACTTAACATTAATTCTATACTGTTAAGTTACATTACATGTCTAAACATTACAGTAAACTACTGTTGCAGATATGCTATATCTTAGCACTGCATGGTAGTGTTAGCTAATTACTGCTTCAACTGAGAGAAGTTGGTTAATCACTTAACCATATGTGTTGACAAACAGTGTAGTAATTAGGTCTCCAGTAATAGCTGTAGAGCTTTCTGCCTCAGGCACTGTTTTTTTGACTTAAGCCATGTCATGCAAGTGTAATACCAATTAGAATAAAACTAAAAGCAGTAATACTATGGGGTAGAGATTAATATATGCAGCTTGCTTTCATTTATCTCAGGTGCTCAATTGTAGTTGGTTACATGTTTGCATTAGAAGCAAGGAAATGCTGACCTGAGATTTCTGGTCTGTCTGCATTAGCAGAACATCTTATATTTTCCTGTAATTGTTTTGAGTATCTTCTTTCCTTTGATTGAATTAAAAAATGTGCAGTGAAAAGCGCTATCATAGTAGTTGATGCGCCTTTTCAGGACTACCAGAACAGAAAGTAGGTCTGTGATTACAGATGGATCAGTTAGCTAGGGCTGAATGCTAATGTAGCTTTCCCAACTCCTTAGGAATGAATCAAAGAAGTGTTTTTTTGTTTCTTTAAAAAAGCAAAAAGAAAGAGGAGAAATGTGTGTTTTCTGCTTTGCCATTTGCCACACAGGTTTAGTGTGTTAGCCACCTCTTCTCCCTATATGCTAGATGGCTAACAATGGTGCTGTATATTTTTTAACTAGATGGATTTCCCTATATCTGCGAAGAACTTAGCATATCTTGTTTGCTTCCTTATCCTGAAGTCTCCAATATCATGTTATTTAACCAAATGAGTCTTTCTGGTCCAACTGCTTCTTCCTTAATCAGGAAATTAAAGGGGTTTGGTAACTATTCGTTTGTCTTTGAAAAGCTTCTTTCTGGTAGAAGTTGTTCAGCTCATTGAGTGTTTGTCTTGAGGGAGAAGTCCTCTTTGCCTGTTTATCCTTGCAGTACTAACTGAGCAGCTGACATGTTGAATAGACATAAGCCTGCCCTTCAAGTATCCTTCCTTTTGGTGATGCTTGAAAAGGAATTGATACAAATACTTCCCGGACTAGTTTCATAGTGGCTTCTGAATTCCTGTGGGGGAACAGTGACCTCATGTGGTCAGTCAGACCAAGTTGGCATATACCAAATTACCTTTACCTTTCTGGTATTAAAAACTACCTTGCATGATCTGCTCTTGTGTCTTGTTGCTTATACTACTTGCGTAGAAACGTTATTGTAACTTGATCAACTGCTTGGAATAACTTAAATCAAGTGGTGGATTAAGCCAAAACGTAACAAGGGTTATGCTTCCTTAGCTATTGTAGTCAGGAACAGTTTGAGTCTGGGCCTTGGGGTGTTGAATTTGAATGCTGTACTAGTGAAACAGGCTTTACCTTGCATTTTTGAAGCTAAGAACCATAAGTTATGGTAAGGAACTGGAGGTCTTCTAGAGTATAATGTAGCTGACACAGATAGTAGCTGATCGTCAGACTTTAGCACACAGTCATATTAGCAGTGCCTGACACCATTCTTATTCCTGTAGGCTAGGGACAGCTGGGAGTTGCAGTAACTACAGAACAGCTCCTTCTGGCATAGTTTTAAATACCTTGCAAAATAAGGTGCTTTAATAGACTTGCTAAAGAAAACAAACTGCTTCTGCACAAGATGTGATTCAAGAATTTCACATAGCATCTTGCATGGTTTTAAACTCGACTACTTCATAAGGACCTACCAGTTTTGTTTGCACAAAACTCTTCCTCAGGTATCTTTACTCAAGATTGGAAGTATGCAGTGTTGGAAGGAGGTAAAACTAATGAAAAAAAATTTTGTCTGTACTAAAACAGATGCACAGAAATTCAAGGCAAAATTTGAAGAATGCAGGAATGAAGTAAACCAGAGAGCAAAGAAAGGTAAGGTTACAAGTCTAAGTGTAGTACCATGCTACTTTTTCCAGGTGTTTGAGTGGTTACAGCGCCCTGGAGTGCTGTTTCAGCAGACTCACTCTGTACTGAACTGCGGTCTTCAGTTCAGGTGCTTTTTCTGTCTGCGAGAGTAATAGTTCACAGGAGTGACAATTGCCTTCTTTCTCATAGAAGGCTGTTACAGTTGCTGTTGGGACATTGCTGTTTTGGAAAGGCTACTAAGGAAGCATTTCTGGTCTATATTACGCAAATGAACCGTGAACACTGCAACCGCAGTGATATTTCCTCCTTCCAGTTTCCCTTCCCAAATTCTACAAATACATAATCATGCAAGTAGAATACTTAATTTTTATAGTTGTTAATGTGTATGAAGTTTTAACATTTCTTCACAGGTCCCTCTAATAGATTAATGCATTGCCTTGTGTCAAGATAGCTCACCATGTAAAATAAACACCTCCATCTTTCTAAAGTACAGATTACGAGTGGTCTGCAGTCAGCACTCATCAAGATATTTAGATCAGATTTTTTCAGTCTTAAGAACTTCCTCTTCCCCAGTTTCAAACTGGGGAACTTGACTTTTGATTAAGTAAGAAGCCATGGGTTTGAGACACTGACTTGACTGGACACTGTATGGAGTCTGTTACTGGTAGCAGCAAAGGTGACCAAGTGTTACATGTTTCTCAGTCGCTAGGATTAGGCCCTCAAGTGGTATTTCTTGAACTGTTGACTTCTGAGGTACTTACCAAAGGAAAAGAACTGGCATTAATCACTTCGGTGATCAGCGGAGAATTCTTTACTCTTGTTATTACTGTAAATACCAGTGGTGTCTCCCTACATGTCTCACCCTCCACTTTCCCCTCTAACAGGAAAATCCGTTACTGCCACTTTGTAACTTTTTTCCTAATGAATCTCTTAGCAGGCACAGACAAAAATGATAGCGCTGATGAAGTTGCTGAAAAACTAGAAGAGCTTTCTGTAAAGGAAGAGAGCAAAGAATCTGAGAAGAAAGAGACCAAGGAAAAAACTGAAGAAAAGCAATAAATCATTCTGGGCCTTGCAGTTTTTCCTTTCCTTTTTTTTTCTTTTGTTTCCTTTTTTTTTTCCCCCTTTTTTTTTTTTATTTTTTATTATTTTTACAAGGGACTTTATAAGGAACTGAATTCAACATTCAGGTTGTTTTTTTCTAAGCTTTTGTCCTTTTGAAGATGTCTTCAGAAAAATCCATTCCCCAGTCATGAAAATGTACTGTGCTAACTTTCTTTTCCATAGTGGAAACACTTATTTATAGTCATCCAAAAGAGTGAATAAAACAAACTTGAAAATGGGATCAGAGGACAGAACTGAGTTTTCTATGTACTTTAAGAGCTTATGAATACACTTGTTTCATTGGATGTTGAGATACATATCATCATACCTGTGGATTAACTAGGTTAACAGGGAAGATTAAGATTATATACATGTTTCTTACGTGGCTTCTAAAACTGTAATATAACAGAGCCTTCACACTTTCTGCTGTCTGTTCCTGAGCAGGGAATGTGTCTGATTTTCGATGTGCAGCAGACTTCTGGAATCGGGCAATAGAGCATTCCTGCCACACTTTTAATGATGTTCCATCAGACAGTGAAAATAAAGGTGGGGGAAAATGTATTATGTGAGACTTGAAGTATTTTCCTCTTACAAGACAAAATCTCAGTTTACCTCATGCCCTATAAATTTGTTAAATGCTTGACTCTAGCACAAAGTTGATGCTGCAGTCCCAGATCTTTCATGATGTGCTGCTTGCTGTCTGAAGACAGTGGCGGCCTCTTATATTAAGGTGTATACAGAGGAATCTTAATTGTTTGAGTACCTTACTATGAGATTCCTTGTGTCATCACGTCATAAAAGTTGTACTTTAAAATCTGTAGCTTTTTCAGTGCTTTGGACCTTGCATTGTTTTTACAAACCAGAGGGGTTCTGAACTTTTAAGATGAGTGTTGGAACAGTTATGTTGCACACACTTGAGGGATGCTTTCTTTGCCAGAATGGGCAAATTGATCAAATCTTTTCCCTGCAAATGTTTTCTGTTTATCCAGTTTTAAGTTAGTGCTAGAGAGTAGGAAAAAACCCTATAGTGAGCAATAAAATTGACACAGTTTAAAGTCTGATGGTGGTTAACAGTGAAATTCAATTAATCTAATACAAGGATAGCATTAGGATAGGATGGAATTCCGTAATACTGTTTCCATGATAATTATGAAAACTTGACAAAGCTTGCTGAACTAAGACTGTATGATCTCAACATTGGATAGCAAGACCTTTCCGTCTTCATAAAGAGGCTTTCCAAGTAAGTGAGGCTCTGCAGTCTACCTGAGGAAAATGTATTTCTTAAAATCTTGTCTTTCTACTTTAGCACTTCCTTTTGCTGCTACAATGAACTAGTCTGAAATCTGGAGCTGTAATTAAGGTACTTGCTTCATTCAAACGAAGTAATTCCTTTGGTGTTGTGCATGTTCCCCTTCAAGTACAGCAGATGTCAAAAGTCTGTTAACTAACAAAGATGGTTGAAAGGTAAAGTAAAATGCTCTTTAGTGTTTCTGGTTTGGAAATAACAAGACAAAGCTATTCTGAAGTACTTAACATTTGAATGTAAAAGCCAAATCTTTATCTGTGAGTCACTGTAAATTCTCTGATCTGATAATGTCAAACTGTGTGTCCAAATTGATAAAATGCCATTTAAAAATTTCAAAATAAATCTAAATTTTCATTTAAAGGATCTGCTTTTCATTTAAAGAACTCTTTCTGGAAGTGCATTTTTAGCCTGCAGGGGCAGCACAGTGATGAAGGCAGCAAAATGGGTGAGTTTAATTTTGCTCTCAAACATCATACAGAAAAGGGGAGGAAACACTTGAATGACTTAATTTGTCTTAATCTTAGATATTGGTGACACCTGCTTAATGTTATTTCCCTCTCTTCTGCCCCTCTTTATGTACTCATGCATGCTTAAATGATTCCAAGGCATTTCCATTCCTGTTTAGGTTAACTGATCCCTGTTTACAGTTCATGGATTGTAACCATCCTTAATGCAAGTCTGCAGTCTCAGAGCCAAGAGATAAGGGACCACAGAATAATTTCTCTGGATAGCATTTGGCTGAAGAATGCTTAGTCTTCTAAGCTAAAGGATGGTTAGTCAGTGTTCTGGTCACATTAGAAGCCATAGGTGTGCTCTTCTACAAGTTAAAAAGCAGTAAGTATTTTTAAAATTTATCTCAGTAAAATAAGGTTTTGTGGTTTAAAGTCATTCTAATGATAAATTTTCTTATATGTAACATAGACTATCAAGAGATGTCCTTGAAATGTTTTTGTAGCTTTCTGTACACTAAGTAAGAGTTCTAGCTGATGTAGTGTCATCTTGTCCCCCCTGCCTAGGTCACCGGGTATTCTGGCTTTCCCACCATCTTCA